>VXBC01004526.1:91336-183205 GCA_013399945.1 Ploceus nigricollis
GAGGAGAGGAGAGGACTTTATTCATCTCTGTGTTCTGTAGTCTACATATGTGCCTGATTTGGAAGTTCGTATCTGGTGTTCCCTAGATATAGCCTATTCCCCAAAATGTTTGAAATTTGGTTATAAATAGCTTACATACGTGCTAGTAACATTCTCTTCTTTAGTTCAATAAGATTTCAGTATTTGCAATCCTGTAAAGCAAAAGAAAAGTGAAAAATTGTAGCTTTGCTTTAGAGTGATTGGGAGTGATAAATTCCAATACTGGACAAAGCTTTTTAATCTAAAAAAAAGGGAAACTGAGGGCAAGAGGACACAATAACAGTATTTTAGTACAGAAAGATTATTACAGAGAAAGCAGCAATCAATAATTATCCATGCCCAATTTGAAAGGATAAAAAGAAGGTTTAATTTGCAGAGAAACAGATTTGGGTTGGATACTTGCAAAAATCTGTCAAAGCCATTAAACTGATGAGCCACTGAAGCCAGTCTAAAATCTCTCAGGAGATGATCTAGGGCTTTCATGAAAGAATTCGATTACTTTTTGAGGGTTTGGCTGGCTGTACTAAGATGTGGTTAGTTACAGCACGGTGCTAATAACCATGATTGCAGGTTCAATCCCCATATAGGCCAGTCACTTAAGATCCTTGTGGGTCCCTTCCAACTCAGAATATTTGGTGAAATTCTGTGAAAATTCTGGGGTTAATTATATTACGGCAGGGCTGGAAACAGCACTTGTGTGGATATGTATATATCTCCTTATACACTAATACTAGAAGTATATGTGCAGTAGTATGCACTGATACACTGTGTTTGCACACTAATAATAAACTTAATATACATGGATACTCTACTAATATACATTATAAATAAGCATGTGTATGTATATATATATATATCTATATATATATAAACATATGTCTCAAATGTTTACTCTTCCTAAATGTTCTTAAAACACAGACAAAATTTATTAGAAATGTTGAATATGTTCTCCAGTCTTCCTAGTCAAGAGGACCAGTTTGAATGGCTGCATGTGAGCTCATTTTATTCTTCCTTACCTAAACCAGAAGTGTCCTGGATTCTGGACTCAGGCTAAAGTGAATTATCACAAATGGCCTGAAAAATAGAATTTTTAGAGATGAGGGTCACATCTTAAATAACCAGTTATCCAGATCCTTAAACTGGGCATTGTGAAATACCAGTTCAGACTGATACTGGTTTCCTCTTTGTTTTAGGAACGACTGGTGCTCTCTGTGTTACCACGGTTTGTAGTCCTGGAAATGATAAATGATATGACCAATGTAGAAGATGAACATTTGCAGCACCAGTTCCATAAGATCTACATTCATCGTTATGAGAATGTCAGGTGGGTGAAGTAGCCTTTCTGTAATGTTTAAGGTCTCAGATGTTGCTAAATTACTCTTGTCTGAGGGTTTCCCTTCTGTTGCTTTATTCATTCAAAAATCAGAAAATACCTTGTTTAGTATTTGAGCAGCGAAACATTTTGATGCCTTCTTCTGCTCATCATGATGGCTGGATGCCATGGCAAGGGCAAGACCCATTTGAACTAAACACTGAGCCTGGACCATTTGTGTCTTTTTTCACTTTTTTTTCACTTTTCACACTCAGTTCACTTAAGTGGTCAGGATTGCACAGGAAGGGGAGCCCTGCCTACATGTGGACACATGTTCTGCCACAACCTGATGGTTAACCCCACAACACTGAAAAATGAGATGGAGACCTGTAAGATGTTCTCAAAGATGATAACCTGTTATATGGTTCCTCTGCTTTATAGCCATTTTCATTTGATCAGTCATATTATTATTTTCTTAATCTTTACTCCTCTCTCTAAATTTTTTCTTTCCTGAAGTAAATAATCAGAAGGGTGATAATTATCCTATGAGCTCAATTACTCAAGGTTATTAGTCCTAATTGTACATTTACAATAAATGATCAACTTTCACTCCATGACATTACATAATCTTGGTTTTATTGTATTTCCCGAACATCAGAATATTTTGTTAAGCCAATAGCATTTCCCATAAGCCTTTCCCAAAACACAAGGGTAAATCATTGAGTGACCATCTTTGAAATCATCATTGAAAGAAGTGAAAAATAAGCATGGATATGATGGTAGATAATTTGCTTGGGAAGCAAGTACTTTGCCTTTCGATGAAACCAAAATATAGCTTTGTCTGGACAAGTTCAATAAAAATAATTTTCACTTCTGCAGAAGAATAAATTGATTATCTGCTGCTTCTGTGCCCATGCAGTAGCTCAGATATGTTATTTTATTAAATCTGATTGAAAGTATCAATGACCCTCATAACGGTTTGAGTTGCACTAAATTAAAATGTCTTCCATTAACCTTTTCCATATTCAGAGTAAGTGTTGCTGTAGAAGAATCAAAATACAAAGATGGCCCTTTTGCTTTAATGGAAAAGGGTTCTAGGCAGGGTGAGAAAGTCAAAACATATTTTATGATTGAAAGCGATTTGAAATTAAAATTCTGCATGCTTTAAAATACAGATACTTATTGGCTTCTATACCTGCTGCCAGAAGCTAGATCTTTTCAAAACAAGGTTTCATTCACCTTATTTTCTTTCCTAAATGTTCAGTACTGAATTCTACCTAAACCAATGCTATATGAATCCTTAAAAATAATATCCAGTTAGAAATTTTTGTTGGTTTGAAAATTAAAAGTGTAGAAACTAGTAGTTTGAAAATCTTATTTTTATAAATTTGGTCTATTATTACTATTCATTACTCTTTGAGTAACTTGATACTTTACCTTTTAATTTTGTTACTTCTCACTGGTAAAAATCTTATCAAGTTTGTAAGCATCTTGTTCAAACCTCACCCAAACCTTTACCAGTCCATACACTTGAAGATGTGTTATCAGTCAACCTGATCATTGCTGTATTTCTTATTGGTTACATTAGTAACTCTCAGATGCTGTCAAATTGTGATCTTGTTCACCACAAGTCATCAGCTATAGTGAAACAAAATCTTCTGGTACTCAGATTGGAACACCAGTTATTGGTTGACTTTCAAGTGCTAACGAGGTTTGTGCCAGAATGATATGTGTCTTTTTGAACATCACTACTTTATAAGGCAGCCAATACTTTCTTTGGCTAATAATTACTGAGCTATTACATGCTTTGTTCTGGGTGGTATCTTGCACACCACAGACTTTGTGTGTGTTTATGTTTCTCTATATTCACATGTGGTCATTCTAGGCACAGTGAGCAGCCAAAAGGCAAGAAAAATAACTGGATATTCAAGCACAGGTTAGAAGTCTGTGTGCAAGTAGTTTGTTAATGGAGATCCTACCACAATTTCAGGCACACAAGTTGATACACCTAAATTCAAAGTATGATCACATTGGACTCACTGTAAAGTCAGTAGAATGAAAAAGGAATTATCCAATTAAAGATTCATATCTTATACAGAGAGCACTATAGTTCTAACTCAGGTACTTCTGTCAAATGCCTAAAATGAGACTAAACAAAACTGGCCTTAGCCTGGTATATATCAAGACTGTCACAGATTTGTCTGACCTCTTAGGATTTGAGACTTGTATGATTTGAAAATCTAGAGTTGCATGACTCCTATTTTTGGCAAAACATTTTCTCACTCTTAGAAGTATTTTTTTTTTGTTCATTCAATATTTATATTCAGTACTCCAGTATGTACAGAAGTATAGAACAGAGGTAGTGTTACTTCAAGGGTAATAAAACAGCCCTTCCACTAGTAAAATGTTAGAAGGTAACTTAAAACATTCAATAATTAAAGGAAATAGACTGAAATATTAATGTTTTCTCTTTTTTTAGCATTCTTTTTGCAGATGTTAAAGGATTCACCAACCTTTCCACAACTCTGTCAGCCCAGGAGCTGGTCCGAATGCTGAATGAACTCTTTGCCAGATTTGATCGACTAGCACATGTGAGTTAAACACAATTTATTTCCAAAAAGACAAAATAAATTCCATGTTTGGGAGGTTTGGGAAATACCCTCTGATCAATTTGAACAATATATATCCAGATTCTCCCCACAGGGATTTTATATAGCAATTGAGATTGGAAGATACTGACAAAGTTATGTGAAAAATGAAGAGTTCTAATAGCAAGTGAAAGCAGAGGTTGTCATCAGAACATTAGGTTTCTGTAGTGCTGGACAGAGAATGGTATGAAAGCAGATCACCTACCACAGTTTCTAAGGAAGCTTCATATTTTGG
The DNA here is from genome assembly GCA_013399945.1 of Ploceus nigricollis. NCBI lineage: Eukaryota > Metazoa > Chordata > Aves > Passeriformes > Ploceidae > Ploceus > Ploceus nigricollis. The sequence goes on from VXBC01004526.1 coordinate 95,571, forward strand.
ATTTCTTTCTTAGACCCTAGCTTTATTTGTCTTTTCTTCTGCAAAGAGAGGAAGGTTAAAAGACATATTCATTTAAGGTCATCTAATCAGTTCTCACAGTCATTGCAGTGGTTAGTTAATAGCAGGGTTTACAGTCTTTAGGCTGGATTCTATCTAACTCAACAATGAAATTAATTAAACACAGCAGAGGAAATTATTACATCAGGAAAATTACTTGCTCCTTAATTAGCACTGATCAGAAAAAAAAGTGAAGCACGAAAATGCAAGTGGAACATGCTCAGTTTTGCTAGGCTTGTATTTTTTTTTTTCATGTTTTTTTGGTCAAAATTTAATTTAATATGGCTATCTTTAGGTGTCAATATCTGAGCTGACTAATAAGGCTTCTAAGTGGAGGCAATGAAGTACATTTTATGGAGTTTATCTTATCATTTTTCCAGCCAAATATAGGTACATACTATGGGAAAATGCTAATTGCACTGAATATCATAGACCATGCTATCTATTTACTATAAAGGAAATCTAAAGTGGCTTGGCCTGATGTAGAGATTTGCATCCCTCACTGGCATTTATGCATTTCTGAATTTAGGTTATGGGATATTTGTACACATATTGCATGGTATCAGTAAGATCCTTGTGGTTTTCTCTCATCTTACACATTAAGGTCAAGAAAAGCAAGTGTTCCATAACTATTGGAATTTCTTTTGATTCAGCGATTTTTATCTCAAATAGCAATGTGTTTTCTCTTGTACAGAGTGATGTCATAACCCATTGCCTGGGCAGTGGCAAATTAGTAAATGCAACCTACAATATCTGCTTTGCAAACAAAAACCCCTCATCAGCTCTGGTCTACACTGTAAACCAAGCCAGGTGAAAGAATTACCTCAGTCCTGTCTTTTAGAAATCTTAGTGGAGTAATGTCTGCTTTTGTATGGCTTGACAAAAATAGCTACTTTAACTGAAGAAACATATTTTACACCAAATAGAATGTATGTATGTCACAGAAATATTTTAGGAAGACTGTGTATAAAAAATGCTTTATTGCCTTGCTTCACATTTCAATTTTGGCTAGCATTCATGATCATTAACAATATTTTGTAACCATTCCATAAGCTGTATTTAACCAATAGTGATTTTGTATAGAATGACTATATCCAGTAAAGGAGTTAGGAACAAGGAAGGCATTTACATTTAAAAGTCCAATCCAGTGAATCCTCCTTCACTTGCCACTTTACCCTGAAGTCACCTTCCTGCTTGGTTTTTTTTTTTTTTAATTTTATGGGAACTGAAAATTTTGCCTCTTTAAATGCCTAGACATTTTCCCCTTCTCTGTGGCTTGTCACACATCTCCACTTAAACCTTCTAGAAAACTTTCTGTTGCAGTTCTAAATTCATAAATCTTAATGGAGAGCATTGAATATGCCACACAATAACAGGTATCCCAAAAATGTAGGTGAATTTATTTTAAAGAAACGGTAATAAATATATCAGTCTGTTTTACATAGCCAAGTATTTCTTATCCAGAGATCTCTGATTTAGGATGAAAGAACATCTGTGTCTGCAAAATGTTGTTATCAGGATGATCACCTCTCAAGAGACTGTCCCAGTCACTAAATTCAAGACCCTATGCTCCTTCATGCATTTCCTTTCCTAGTCTAGGAATTTACTTCTCTTTTTAACACATCATTGATTAGACTAATCCACTGGTCTAGAACAATCCTATGAAAGGTGGAAGACACAGGGAAGAACCACTGCAGAAACTGAACAGATTTTTCCTGCAAAGATTAAAGTTATATGATCATGAAAAATTAAAATTTAGTAAAAAGAAAGACATTTTGATTGTGTTCCTTATTTGTGGGCTCTGTGACCTGCATGTCATGATACCTATGTGATGCCCTGACAATAGAGATGCCTAACACAGAGGAACCTCTCTTGTTTCCCTAGAAAGGGTTTGGTGTTTCTGTCCAATTCAAGGAGACAAATTCTCCCTCTGCACTTTACCAGGAAACCAAGACTCCACGCTGGACTCTTATGGAGGGGACCAGCTGCATAAAATAAAAGGGTCTATATCTTATATTCAACTTCACCTTTTCCTTTGGAAAATTTTGGAAATGGACACTGAGTGACCCTGAATTTTAAGGATTTGTGAATTACATGGATCTATCAACCTACCCATCTGATATTGTATAAAGCTTTCACACCTGGTAAAGGTGCATCTTTTGGAAAAATTCCTGATCTTCATCTGAATGCACCAAGAGATGATCTTGTTTTAATACTAGTCTACCATGGCAGTATATTCCAGTGCCTTAACACTCTCACTGTTTAAACAGTATGGGTTTTTTCTCATTTGATTTTTTCTGACTTTGAATTACACCCATTGATTCTTGCTATGGCAAATCATCCCCAGACAAAAGAACCATCTTGTAGCCAGTGGCTTCCTCTGGGAATGCATCTGGATGCTTTGATCAAGGGGCTTCTCAGGTTTCCTTTTGATAAAAGAAACAGACCAAACTCATGGCAAGGTTTTTACTCTGTAAGATTTATTCCTTCAAATAGTTTTGGGGGCTACTCTTCTGGAACACCTCCTGTTTTTGAGAATCCATTTTAAAGCACTGAAAACTGTTCCTGGACTAACCTTCATGAGTGTGAAGAAGGCAGATCATCACAATTCCTTCTAATCGCTCCTCGATCACTGTCCAAATGCCATGTTTCTGAACATACAGTGATAACACTATTGCACTGAAAAATATTATTTTTGGGTTTTCTGGTCTTGTTGTCACATTGTGCATGGTAATTGTTTATTTTACTGATCTTATTCCTTTTGTAAATGTTATTAGTAATAGTTTTCTACTTGCCTGTAAATCCTTGACAGGACTTTTGGGAAGTGGTCCTTTCAAGGCCTCCCTAGAAGGATTTTCCACTAAGGAAGACTACACAATCACATCTAGATTCAAATCTATCACTTAACTGGTTCTTAATCAGCTTAACTAAAGTTATCATAACCCTTTAAAATGGTCACTGTTACTCAGACTCTTGGAGTTTGCTAAGAATTACCATCAAAGCAAAGAGGTCAGTTGCAGAAAGCTTGAGCCAGTTTCTTAAGATTTTAGGGAAAAAAATTTATAAATCCTTATTTACCTCTAAATAAAAATATTAAATTATAATCTCATATAAGGGATTGTTGGATCTGCTTGAACATCTTATACAAATCATATAATATTAAAGAAGACATTTTCACAGAATACTTAAAAATGTAATTTAGTTAAGTTTCTTTTTTGTCTTATTAAGCTTTATTAAGCAATACAGAACTAATGAGAAGTCTCTGATTTTTTTTTAATCTTCCCTAAGTTACATCAAGTTTTATGGCATACATTGATGCATATAATTAACAACAAAATAATCCATAGTATCTGTATCATTACCACAGAACACTCTGAACAAAAATTAGAACTCAGTTCAATATTTCTTCCAAGAGAAAAATGTAATAATATGTTTTGTACAGCTACTTCCCATTTCTAATCACTCTGTGATATTTGTAAAAGATTTATAGTTATTAAAGAGAAAAGTGACATTTACAAAAGAAGAAAAATAAGTTGGCATAAAACAGAACTGAAGGAAACATTCCCTTATACATACTTCATCTACTGAAAGGCCTAAACAGAAACTCAATTAATATTAATACTTTCCTTAGGCAGAAATTTTGAGAAGAGAAGGGAAATGAGATGACATTCAGCAAGATACTTAAGCCTAAAAAAAGTCCTGCCTTGGTGGAGTAATAGTTATTTTTGATATTTGTTTTTCCTCTGCCTTCTCTGCAGTGCTAGATGTCAGCGAATACCATGATTTAAATTATCATATTTCTAAATTCATCTACACTCTTTGTAGATTCAGTTTCAAAGAGGAAAAGGAGCTTATTAAAGGAGTGATGGGTGTTTTGTTTATTTTTTTTCCTAAGGAGGCAATCTTCTTCTGTAACCTTGATTAAATTGTATCCTGTGGTGCTGCAGACAAGCTGTCAAAAATTCCTTCAACAGTGTATTACCAATCTTGTGACTGCTGTTTCCAGGAGTAGAAATCAACCTCACTACCAGGCTCCACTAGAACACATCACCCCATAGCCCCAATAAAATACCTGCACCTGTTGGTATCAGGAAGGGAAGACTGGAGGGTTTTGGGGGCTTTTCTGTTCCTTGTTAATAACACTTCCTCTGCAGTGCTTTACTGTCCCAGGCCACATTTCAGCTCTGAGCTGGCAGTGCTTTGTTCCATGGTGAAATTTTCTTCAAGCATGTATCCCACAGAATTCCAGAGACTTCCTAAAAATCCTTGTTAAACATATGTGCCAGGTGTGAATTTTTTCATGTGTATATGTTTGGGGTGATGTAGCAAGAAGCAGAGTTTCTGGATTACAAGTATGAATATATAATATTTAGCTCATTATAAAGGCAGTGTATGAATTTATAGTAAAGGGATGTTGTGAATGCTCTTTTTGCAGTGCTTAATTCTGAGGTATTTTTCCTCCCAACCAGTGTCAATAATTAACTGGCTCATACTAATGAATAAACAACCTTGTTTACCATGTTCTCCCTACATTTACAGTTTTTCAGATGGTAAAAAGCCCATCAAAAGACCTAAGTAGTCTTTTGTAGACCCCAGCCCACAAAACACTTTTAGGAGTGATAGTATACAGGTTTTTTATGAAAAAAAGTCAGATGAAAATGACAAATTAATAAAAATTTGTTTCAAATTTTCCAGTGATTTATAAACTAAGAACTACTCAAATTCAACCTCCCCCAAAAAGATGTCCCACTTTGTGACTAAATTGGGATTTGAATTAAATGAGGCTTTGCAAGTATATTCTTGGGAATTCTCCAACTCATCCTTAATAGAATCATAGAATAGTTAAGGTTGGAAAAGACCTCTAAGATTAGCCATTTACCTACCACTTCCAGGGCCACTACTAAACCATGTCCCTAAGCAGCACATCCACATGTCTTTTAAATATCTTCAGGGTTGACAACTCAACCTCTTTCCCCCGCAGCCTGTTCCAATGCTTGGCAACACTTTAGATGAAGAAATTTTTACCTAATATCCAATCCAAATCTCTGCTGGTGCAACTGGAGGCCATTTCTTCTTGTCTTGTCTCTTATTACCTGGGAGAAGAGACTGACCCTCACCAGGCTACAGCCTCTTTCTTGGCCACCTGGACCTGGGAACGCCCTGGCTCGTGTTCTAATGTTGTTGACCAGTGTCCCACCTATCTGAAGCAATTAAGTTCTAGAAACTCCTAAGGGGCAGAATTTCCATGCAGAATTGTTCCTGCCTTAGCTAGAAAGAAGCACCTTGAATCTTTCTCATGGGGATTTCTGTCCCTGAAATCACTTAAAGCATAGCCTTCTAATTAACATGAGCTGCCAAGGGAAAATGCTCACCAGACACAACAGTCACAGCAGTTTTCTTCTACAATATGTCAAGGAACAAAGCTGTTGACATAATAAATTATAAAACTCATTCACCAATGCTCCTCAATTCCTTCTGCAGCATGAGAGACCTCAAACTTATTTTTTTCTGGCAGCACAGAGAAATTCTAACCACTCCATTATAGTTTATTCTAAAGAAAAAAATTCCCATTCCTTACACAGTATGTTAAAATATGTAGAAAGTGTTTAATAGAGGGCCATACTTATGTATTCCCTAGTTCAGGCAAATGAAAAACTGCCATGTTTTTCCCTTTATGTGTATAAAAATTTGAAAAAAATCTTTGTAACTGTGTATCATATCTGGTCTTCTTTTTTTGCCTACATGACCAGGCTTGAGAACCCCCCTCCATCTGGCTCTCTCAAGGTCCTAGTTCTGTTTTCCAAAGTGATAGAGCTGCAATAGAAGGAATTTGGATGGAGCTGTCTCACCAACCTGCCCTAAAACAGACTGCTGATTAAGAGCTTTGGCCTAGCCCTCATTCATGCTGAGAAATGAGGTTTATCCAGGTTTCCTCTGCCTTTGGCACATGTTTCAGGAACTGAGCTATTGTACACAAAGGCCAAGTCCCTTCCTTCTCCCACTCTGGCTGCCTTTTAAAAGAAGACTTATGTGTATGACTTCTCTTTGTTCTGTAGTTCAGTTGCAGTATTTTTTCATCCCCAAAGTTCTAAACTTTGAGCTCAAAATTATAAAACTTGCAAAAAATTTTGAATTTTCTATGATCTGTTCGCTGTCCTATGAGGTTTCCTTCAAAACTAGGTAAAATGATTAATTCAGCACTGGCAGAATTGAAAAAGTGGCATAGCTTATAAAACAAAATCACTTTCTTTCCCTTGTCAGAAATTTAGCCCAAGGAAACAAGAAATATTAATGAAGTCTCTGACTGTGTCTTTCAGTAACTTGGTATTTGAGCAACTCATTTCTGCAGCTCCACCTTATGCCAATTTGCTTTGCTTCCTTTCCAGTCACTAGGGGTATATTTAATAAGCTCAAACATAAATCATTCACCACATGCGAGGTAATTATTTATGAAAAATCCGCATATTTTCTTCTTCTCTGGAGTTAGGTGAATTAGAAAAAGGTTTCTTATCAATTGCGGCTGAATTAATCTAGAATTATTATTAAAAATATTTGGCTGTTTGAGTCTTTTCAATATCCCCAGGCAAAAATTCTGATTTAAATTGATCTTGGCAGAATCAGGCCCCTTAATCTTCCACTTGCAGCAAATGAAAAGCTGCAAATAAGGGGAGAAAAGAGCCCCTATTTGTGACATGCTGAGATTTTAATTGATCCCTTCAACAAATGCTATTAATGAATGAGTATTGGAAGGGGTGTGAGTCTGATGGATACTGATGTGAATGTCTGTATAATATCAGCTGTCATTTGCATGCCCAAGGACAACTTCTAGAATTGCATATGAAAAAGGGAAGAGGAATAGAATAAATTAAAGAGGAGATGATAATAGCCTCAGAATCGTGTAAGAATTTAACACTGTTGTGAAAAATGCTTCCTCTACTAAAGTTCCTGTATGACAATTTTCTCTTCTTTAAATAATTTACTCATTTTACACTTTCTTCATTCATATTTAAACTTTTCATTAATTTTCATTTAATATCAACTTGCCACTCTTAGATGCCATTGCAGTGAGATCATTTTAGGAAGTGGGCTTGAGCTTTACAGTGTGAGGAGAATCTTGATTGGTACTAATATCATTTTATACCGCTGAAAAGTGGGCAGGCCCTGACAAAACTCAGTCTCTGATTTAAAACTAGAGCATGGCTGCCCACATTATCCATGAATCGACCCTTAATGCTCTCGTACAACCAGTCTGACAAAGCTTTGAGTCTAAACTGTAGATGTGATTAAGCTACCGAGTCATTTGAGGGAATCTCAGGAGACCAGGCAGTTTGCCTCTGCCAAAGGCAGATACCATTAGCCTCCTGTCCTTGAGGGTCGTTGAATTATCTTCCTCTAGATGAAATATTTCCAGTGATAAAAAGCCCATAGTTTACTTTTGAAATGAGTATGATGGGAATAATTAAGGAAGAATAAAAATGAAAAAGCAATGTAGTCAGGCTGTAACACAGATCACATTTAGCAGTCATAATGATTTGATTAACAGGAAAAAAAATAGGAAGACAAGGAGTCATTTAAAAGCTCCCTGTGGTTTCTTGTGCCAGTAGAGACACCTTGCCTGACCCCTGCAATATTCCACAGGACATAAATCTTATGTCATATTTGTTAGTCCTGTGTGGGTGTTTCATATACCCAGGGTCTTACAGATACATGGTGAGTTTAGGTACAGACAGCTGAACTGAAGCCCAGCCAACAGCTTTAGCTGTGAGCTGAATTTGTCCCCAGGCTTCCCTGACTGCCTTGCCTGGCTCTCCTTGGGCTCCACTGCTAGCTGGCATGGGGACACCTGACACAGTCATCTCCGTTTGGATATTGCACTCCATAGATGACTTCCTGAGCTTTGGCAAATGAGTCAGGTGACATCACATGACAAGGAACAGAAAACATTCATGAGGAGTTGAATGGATTTCCTGTGTCACACACATGCACTCACATTTGCATATATCAGACCCTCATTAGCAGATCTTGCTAATGCATTAAGGTTTTTATTCTTACAAAAAGCACATTGCACTGAAGTTGTCTGCTTTATTCTGAATTTTAGACATGCAGGAAGGTGATATAAGTCTCACCTGAATTTACTGGAATCAGCACTTTAGCCAGTTTAAATGAGGCATTAAGAATCAAACAATCTTATCCTATTGAAGACTATGGTCTTTAACTGTGCTGAAATAAATTCTCACTTAATAGGGGTTTCCCATATCATCAGATAGGTATAAAAATGCTGAAGTTAAAAATTTAATTAAAAAAATTAAAATATAATAATAGTTGAGATATATATTTCTTCCTTCTTTTTTTCCAGTCTTTCTTTCTTTCCTAAACATTGACTGTTTTTTCCTTTTTCCCCCTCTATTCTACTATGAGGTTATTATTTGTAAAGTATTTGTAGTGGCTCTGAATAAAGCACTGCCTTTTGATTTATTCCACCTCAGCCAAACCAATATGACATACACAATCCTTTTACTTTGTAGATGTAAAAGCAAACATCACTTATAGTAAGAATCAATTGAATGGGACCTTTAGAAAAGCCCAAGAGCTCTAGAATCTGTGGTTTATATCTTCATCTCTTTGCATTTTGTCTAAATGAGGAACATAGGGAGAAGATTAAGGAATCCCACTTACTGTTTGACATGCACTGATTCAGGCCATTGAGTCCTACCTACTTGTCAATCAGCTTTTATGTTTCATAGTTTCACTCTATAGTTAAAAAAAATAGGTGGAAAATGTGGTAACATCAGATCTCTAATTCTTTCCATTGAGGGGGAACAATTTAAAAAAAAATGTTGATTTGGAAGGGTTTAGGATGTACAATTTCATTTGAAGCAATATGAAAAATTCCCAGTGTTCTTGTGAGGGTCTGCAGAGGGGCTGAAAAGAAGGGGTTGAGGAAAGAGGAGAGTTACATATGGATTTTGACATTTCAGAAGCCTGAGTTCAGTCTGGAATTTTGTGTGAAGCTTGGGTAGCAAGGCATTGCACTCTGAAAGGCAAGCACTGGTTTTAGCTGGAGACTTAACCAAAGCTTCAAACACGGTCAGTTCCTACTGATGGTTTAAAGAGATTTAGGGTGAATCAGCTCGCTTTGGCCATGTGCCCAGAGCAGATTTTACCCTTGCTAGCATGCTTAAGGCTTCAGCTGACTTCTCAAAAAGCTTTGAGTAGAAGTGTGTAGATTCTGTGTGTCACTCCAGATTGTGCAAGGCTTGTCTGAGATTGACTACAAACCTTCATTCTTCCTAAGCAAAAGTTTGAAGGGAACCCATACTAGATTCCTGGGAGAACCGGCATTCACACTAGATCTTACTTCAATTTTTCTTTTAAAGGTCTGTTATGCAGCCTTTACTGATTGATTATTAATACTACACTCAATATTTCAATGACTCTCCATCATAAAAACACTTCCTTGCCACAACTTGTAATGTTCTCTGCTCCTGTGCATTGATTGCCTCCTGTGAGGGCCCAACCAGCAGAATACATTGGGCAAATTTACAGGTAATCTTGGTGCTGGTCTGGGAACTGCAAAATTTCAGCAACTCGGGTATTTCTGCTCACTAGAAAAGGATCTTCTAAAATAATGATCAAATCACACAATAATATTCTGTTTCAGTATGTAATGATACTGTTAATATGTATTTTAGAAATTAAATTCACTATTTGCTCTTAGGGTAAAGGATGACTCTAGCAGGATGGCAAACATCATTTCTCCACAGCATGAGCTTGATGCAGGACAGCTTCTTTGAGATCCTTGCCATGCAGATACTTGATCATTTCCTATGGCTGTTGGGAATACTTGAATGTGACCGTGGAAACTGTAGGTGGGAAGGGATTTCAGTGGGAGGAAAAAGGTTTTTCATTTATTTCCAGTGTAAAAAGTGAGCAGGAAAACATGCCCTGGAGGAACATAGCCTAAATTGGGTTAGTCATTATCTCAGCTGGCATTTCTGAATCCTTGGCCTATGTTCCACCTAGCTCTGATAAAACCTTTCTCCCCATCAGCAAGAACATCTCTGATTAGCATAAAAGAAAAATCACCATAGCCTTTTTTCTGCAAATGTAAAGGTACTTTATTTCAGAAGTGATATAAATCACAATTATACTAATGACAAGAAGAAAACATCCAGAAACAAGGCGGGGCGTTGGTTGTTTTTTTAACAGTAATTTTTCAACCACTTTTACTTTCACATTAAAATTATGAAAAATATGCAAATATTTTCTTTCTCTGATACATTTCTGTATAGGAACATCATTGTCTCAGAATAAAGATCCTGGGGGATTGTTACTACTGTGTGTCGGGGCTCCCAGAACCTCGCCAGGACCATGCACACTGCTGTGTTGAAATGGGGCTCAGCATGATCAAAACTATCAGGTAATGCCTTTTTCTCCCCCTGATTCATTGTTTCTGGCAGTGTTCTGAACTTCTTACCTGAGAATGCTGTCACTAGACAAGTAATTATTCTGTTGGTTCAAAAACCTCAGCATTATCACTGTGAAAAGGACAGGACTTTTTGATCCATGTAATGTGTGGAAACAGTTACTAAAATTATTTTATTAACCTGTGCTATTTCAGAGATGTAACACAATAGCTGTGTGTGCAACTGAGAGGCTTCACAGTTCTTGGCAGTTCTCACTTTGTACTGTTGTCAATTTTAAGAGGAGGAGTGTGAATTGCTTCCTATAATCCCTTTAATAAAATTAAACCACAATATAAACACAAAATATACAGCTTTGGCTATCCTTTAGCTTGGAAACTAGCTCATAGACAAACTCATAAGTACTGAGATTTTCCAGATGAACAAATTTTACCTGCTAAATTAGGTTCTTGCTTAAATTCACAAGCACTGGAAGTATTTTAATGAAGGAATGTGTTCCCATCATGTAAATATAATTATGTTGCTGTTAGATTATTGTATTTTGATGCAATTACAATTAATAATAATCATGTTTCAGCAGTCTGTGGGTAGAGTTTGTCCAATGAGTTACCATGACACTGGCTGACATCTAGTACTGCAGGAGAGGTTTTGTCCATCTTTTGAAACATATGGGTTTTTGCAGATACAACATATTAATAAAAAAAATCACTATGCTTATCATATTCAAATACTTTTTCTGTTGTTGTTGTCCCTAAAACAGTGTTGCCTAACATGAGCATAACCCTTTCCCTGGATATTTTTCTGTCCAATCTCTTTGTCTGCTTCTTGTCCAGACCTCTTTGCCCCTTTTGTCTGGGTCTATCTCATGACATACATCAGACAGTTAATGCACACTGCAGCTGCATTACTGAGCTCTTAATAGAGAAAGAATTTGACTAAAATTAATTAATGGAAGATGTAACTGAATAATGATTATGCAACAGTGATATCTAAGAAGGCTGGATTCAATTATCACAGGCTAAATGCTGAATAAAGTAATCAATACTTTGCTTCTGGAATCCCCACAGTGAAAGTGAAACATTAATAAGAGAACACAGAGATGAAAAAAAAATCTACCAGCATTGTTAAAATTTTTTGGATACACATATCAACTCTTTGCATTTCCTTGGTAATACCACCTGCAGACACCCCACTGTAAGCCCTTTTTCTTCTAAGACAGTAAATTTCTCTCCATCTCCTTACACATGTGGAAGTCTGTAACATCCCATGCCCTTCAATGAACAGGGTCTTGAAGGCAGCAATCCAGTAGAAATATCGCTCTATTTTTAGCATCTTAAATGACAGCTACAGTCAGTCAGAGCCGTGACACCAAAGTCCATCAGGACTTGGGTCATCCATCACAGACTAATTCAGTTCAGATTGCCCCCAATTTATTTGATAATCCATGTGTGTTCACACAGGTCTATGCAATGAGGATGGTTCTTCCCCCAGGCTTTTCTGTTCAGAGTATAGGAGCCTTCTGTTGCTTATCTTAAATGTGTGTTCACACAGTTCACAGGGAGGACCAATCCTGCCATGGAATATTAGAAATACTTCTGCCCCCATTTCTGAGAGAATTTGGAGTTATCTACAGTCTATTAATTAAAACTAAAGAAGTAGATATATGTCTCACAGTTAAGATAAAAAAAAATACCCTCTTTATGAAAGTGAGTTTTTTATCACATTGGTCCCCACAGAATTTTACCATATTTAAAATGTGACAGAAATGACATTTTGATGATTAGAAAATTTTTTATCTTCATCAGAAGATTTAAAAAAATAAATATTTTTTAAGTCTAAAATAAAAGGGAGATGACCCAAGATATGCAAAACCATCATTCAGACTGGAGAGCTGCATTGAAGTCATACAGACAAACATTTTTCTCCATTGACATTGGTAATGTTGTACTGACCAGTACAAACCTTCTGGTGAGGCAGCACCCAAAAAACCCCTGTTATCTCAGGATACCATTGCTGAATACTCCTTTTATTGTCCTTGATGTCTCCATGGTCAAAGGGAATAGAACAAGAATGTCAGATCCATTCATTACACAACATGTAAAATAAATCCACATGGACAGACTGTCTCACAAGGGACTTCTGAGTGTTTTCATACAACTCATATTCCTACAGCTAAATTGTTAATTTATTGTTAATTGAGACTCTACAATTTGATTTTAAGCTTGAGTCTTGCAGCTCCACTACTCTTTTTGCAGATGAAAGGAACTGTTTAGAACTCAACAAAATAATTCAAAATCATTATTTATTCTGTGATGGGTTTTTTTTTTTGCATCACCATGCTTTGTTAAAAATCCCATAAAAGAAGCACTATTATTGTTGTTCCAATCTGTCTTCTTGTTCTTTGCTCCCTTAACTGTTGAGAACAATCAATGGGCAACTTTTAACCACAGGAAGAGTCCATAGAATCTGATATTTACTCCAAAGTAAGGCAGTTTTGCTCCACCACATTTGGGCATGAGAAAAAATCCTTACTCCATCTGTGCTGCAAAACCCAAAGACCTGTAAATTCTGTTTATCTGCAGCTGGAAATGTGACTTAAAGTAAAAAGGACAAGCTTCATAAGGAGCTCTTTTATTCAGCTGGTTTTCACATCTTTTCACATGCAGCAATAACTCTCATTGTGTTTAATTTTATTGTATCAATGCCTGTCTGTACTAACTGTTGATGGAAACGGGATTCCAGTGGAATGTTTAGTCATGAGATGATAATTCATTTTAACAATTATCATTTCATGATAATTCATTCCAACAATTATCACCCAAGCTAAGTGGTTGTGAGGGATAACACTGCCTTCTCAGATGTCCTTATTCCTAAAATCTCTGTGACTGGGAGTAGAGGGGAAGGGAGATTGTGTGAGACTCAGCTCCTCAAGGACTCACTTTCATACTGCAATGATGGAAATGGCACAATCTATATAACAGTGGAAATTCAAACAAACCTTTGTGCTGGTATATTTGTTCGGTGAATCAAGGAGTCCTGAGTCGTTTAATTTGTTGGATCATTTCCCACTAAAAACCATCTGAAAAAGTAACTATTATGACAGAATAAATGGTCCCAGCATGCAATATAGGCTAAACTCCAGAAATTAGATAACAGCTTGTCTTCATTAAAAGTCTGTAATTAAATACGAATATTAAGGCAAATTCATGAGAGAGGGGGAAAAAAAAGGAAAACTAAAAAAGCCCAAACAAAACCCACAACCAAAAATACCTCAACTATTTTAGATAGTTTGCTTTTGGTTGCTCTGGCAGGTTTCCTGCTTTTAGCATGAAAAAACTGTTTTTATCATCATCTGTTGAGTATTAACAAAAATCATGAAGTGATCAATTCTTGTTAAAGATGTTACTCAGGCAGTAAAAGAGACAGGAATTGTTTTCATATTCCATTATTTCTAAATTATTTAATTATGTAATTATATGTTAGTATCATTCATCCAGTTCTGGATTCCTTCCATAGATTATTTCTCATATGATCTACAATGCTCTTCCTATGATGCAGTGAGCTCTGATTCACAGAACAGAGCATGTATTCACAAACCCAAAAACTAAGGCTTAACTTCATTGCTGTGTGGTGGTGGAAAGGGATATTGTGACATATTCACAAGTTCAGCCAGCACTTTTTAGACAGTTCTAAGACTGAATATAGGTTTCTCACCGAGACTTGATGATATTGTCACTTCCACATGTCTGTTTCAGCCACTGACTCTGAATGGATAGAACATCAGAATAGATCTTCTTTCCCTGTTTTTGCTGTTGGATGATGATATGAACTAAATCAGGTTGAGAATGAGTTCATGTACTTCTGTGACCTCTTTCCTTTGAATGCACCATGAAACACAGTCAAGGCCACATTGGAAAACTGGCATAGGACTGTGTGTATATACATATATCTGTATATGTATACATATATGATTATATAGATTTTTATAACATACTTTTCAAATCAAAAAGCAAACTTCTAATAATATTGTGTGTGGTCCCTTGTACTGTATTATTTTCCTGCTTCTCAGAGCAGATTGACATAAGAAAGAGGAATGCAGCAGTATTAACTCTGCCCATGTAGCTACAGTTTCTCTCTGAACTCAGAGCAAGTCAGTTATATCAGTGATAGGTCTGACAATATGAAACTTCTCCAGGTTATAGTTTCTGCCTACATTAGATTACAGTTCTAAATCCAAGGTAAACTCACCCTGGTGCTATTTTAAATTGGCTACTTGGGAAAATATCTACATTAAATTGTAAATTCAACTCGTGTAAAGTTCATCTACGAAATGTTACATCCCACAAATCACATTGCCTGCACTGTACCATTCAAAGTGTTCAGTAGTTTAGTGTATCCTGCTACCTAGCTTTATTAAAATAATGGATATCTCCTTCACAGGCATGACACAGTTCCCAGAGTCACACTGAAAAGATCCCTTACCCCAATTCATCTACTATCCTGTCATGTCAGCATCAAAAAGCATTTGAATTCCTTTAGGAAAATTCCACAATTCTGTTGAGTCCAACCAAAATGTTCCCTATGTAACTGAACCTTATGATCAAAGGACATTTCAGTTAGCAGGAGACACAGGAGATCACCTGTCCATCCTTCTGCTCTCAGCAGAGTCAGCTAAAACCCTTATTTACTTCAACCAGAATGCATGGACTTTCATCTTTCACCTGCATGAGGATGATAATGACCATGTCTTGATGGGTAAATTGAACAACCCCAGAGAATTTCAGCCATCACTAAGAAAAAGTGGAACAGACTGGCCAACTCCACTCTTCTGAAGTCATTTTGCTTCCAAAACCAGGCAGTTGCATTCAAATTACCTACTAGAAATGGTCTGACAGGATGTGAAAGGGCTTGTTGAGAATGAAAAAGCATTCTGGGTTGTTTTAAGTATCTCAAAGCATAGTCATAACCTTGCACAATTGAACTGGTCAGCACAGAAGCAGCCAGTGTGTCACCCTCAATCTTCAGGGCCTGAATTCCAGGGCATTCAGATTTTTGACAGCTGCAGAAAAGGTTGAAAAGCAAATTTCTGATTTTTGGCTCACCTTCTTCATGCAAATAAGAAAGGTTTCAATTAACACTACAAAAATCAAATACCTATCAAAGAATGCTGACCAGGAGGAAATGCCAAGATCCAATTAAAATAATTGAATTCTTTTATCTCTGGCTAGACTGAAACGAGATGAATGGCAAAAATAACACCAGTCACAGTTACCTCATCCTGGATAAGATATCAAAGCACTTGTGAGGCAAAGAGGGCTGCTTTATAGATCATCAATAATGCATCTTTGTGCATGCACTTTGTGAGTGTATCTGCAGAAAGCCTGTAAAGTAGTTGAAGAAAATACATTTTTTTTTAATTAGAAGTTTCATTGACAGTTGAATAAATTTAAGAGAGAGAAGAACTAGATGTGGAATACCTGAGATTTTGCAAAATGGACTGTCTTAATTTTTTTTCTCTGCATTTTTTATCTAGCACATGCTATTATTTCTGAGAAATTTTTTTTCTGAATGAGTTAGAACTACCACTATTGATGAAGGTGATCCAGGCTTTGTTATTTCAGGTTTTGTTTTTCCTATACCTGAATGTAAACAAGACCTCCTAAAGTATGTGGTAGTCTGGCTGCTAGAGAGTTAGATTTGACCATAATTAAGTCCCCTTCTTTACATAATTCAAAAATCTTTTTCAACCCACATCACTCCCAATTTTAAATAAAAAGAATAACTCCATAACTTCTTACATACTAACAAATCACCTCACTTTTAAACTTTTTAGTCTTTGCAGAGAAATTTTGAAATAAATTGTTTGTTCAATTTAATATCTGACAACAATTTTTATGAAGACTGTTTTCACAACAGGTTATCAGCAGTTCTGCTTT
Organism: Ploceus nigricollis; assembly: GCA_013399945.1. NCBI lineage: Eukaryota > Metazoa > Chordata > Aves > Passeriformes > Ploceidae > Ploceus > Ploceus nigricollis. The sequence continues at coordinate 111,988 of VXBC01004526.1, forward strand.
CACTCTTGTGTTGCAAATAACAAAGAAATTTGAGCGAGAGTAGATCACTCCTGTGCTTTGATTCATGTCCTGGACAGGGCTGTTTAAATATATTTCAAACTTCATGCAATCAGGTCCCTTCCTGCAATTATTTTCCCCCCTATCCACATAGGAGCACATTGCTGCGCATGACAAGAGGAGGATGCAAAGACAAAGCCCTGCATGGGCTCCAGCACTGCAGCAGACAGAGAAACAGAATGTTCCTCAGCCAAAGGCTGCAGGCAGGAGGCCAAATCCACTCTGTCTGCTGATGAAGAGCTGAGATCAAATATCACCTAAGCAGCACATAAAGAGTTGCTGGGAGACTGTGAAAGACAGATAAGGCAAGGGGGAGAGGACCTTGACTAGTGTCTGCAGTGCACTGCAGGAGGTGGTGTGGACAGCACTGCTGGGTGAGGTTTAGGACAAATGCAGAAGTCCTGTGTGGCTGATGGAGGATGCCAAAGCCTTCTCAGCCCATCACCACATTTTTATGATAAAGGAAAAGTTAACTCCAGGAATCCTTAGGGAACACTCTGGAAACAGAGAGGAACATTGTTCAGTTGCACCATTGTTTGTACCTGGTCTCTCCAGTGATACCTGCCTGTGTTAGTTCTCATAGAAGATACAAATAGAAGATCACAATTTACAGTATTTAAATAGAATAGAATAGAATAGAATAGAATAGAATAGAATAGAATAGAATAGAATAGAATAGAAAGCTATTTTAGTTGGAAGGGGCCTACAGTGACCATCTAGTCCAACTGCCTGCCAATTCAAGGGTCACCAAAGTTAAAGCATGATAAATGGCATTGTCCAAATGCCTCTTGATCATGGGCTTGGGGCATCAATCACCTCAGTAGAGAGCCTGTCACTATTTGGCCACAGTCATGATAAAGAAATGTTCCCTAATGTCCAAGCTGAACCACTGATGCAGCTTTGAGTTATTCCCATACTCTCAGTCACTGGATCCCAGGGAGAAGAGCTCAGCATCTCCCTCTCCCCTTCCTCTCCTCAGGAAGCTCTTAGAGAGCAGCAAAGTCACACCTCAGCCTCCTCTTCTCTAAACTAGACAAACCTAGAGCCTTCAGCTGCTTCTCACAGGATATGACAGTTGGTAAAATAGAAATTAAATTGTTAAAATAGCATGTGTGTCTATATATGTATAGAGAAAGATTACATAAATATCGGCTATTAAAACATTTTATTAAACTTAAGCCCTTCTTATTGATTGCATTTTTCAATGAAAAGCTTTTCGTTTACTTATTCCTCTAAATACAATTATCTTTTATTTCAAGATAAGGAAATCAAATGTAAAATAAGAAATAATTATCTTACTCTGAACAAAGGGAAAAGGCAGACTGGAGAAACAATCATGTGAGGAGTTGTGTGATAATTCCTGTAACAGTTATGAATGTCAGTTTAGATATTTCTGTAGCACATACAAATTATTCAAAATAGATTAAAATCTCAGTGGTCTCACTTCTATTAGCTGCTCTCACAGCACTTAAAGTGCTTCAATGTGGAGGAGTTGTTGCAGATCCATCTTCCAGGAGCAGATAATTGTTTGTATAATTTTGATATTTCAAGCCCTCTTGCTTGCATGAAATGAAGAAATTTGTAAATGGAAACTATAAGCTCTAAATATAAGAATGCAGATAAATCCATTCTCAAAATTTCTTTTTTATTATTTTATGATTAAGTATTTAAAACCTTTTTCTCTTAGATATCTGAAATATATTGGCTTCCTGATGAGATTAACAGGTCTTGTAGGCAAACTATTACACTGAGACTCATAATATGCCTGCCTTTCTCCAAGCTTTCGTAATCTGAAGGGAAGGGAAATTATGAGTTCCTTATTTTCAGTTTTTCACATTTTTGTGCAACTAGTTTTCCATTTTAGAACTCTTTGGTTTGGGTTTTTTTTTCTCTTACAAATTGAGCTGATGCTCAATTGCAACAATGGAAGCTCAAGTATTGAATGCAGAAAGCAATTTACCCTTTTCTCCTCTACAGAGGATCAGACAAGGTCATTACTGATGCATCTGAGGCAACGGTAGTTCACTTCAGAGCAGTGAAATAGAGCTGTTTATTCTTTCCCTGCTCTGTAGTGTGATCTTGCTGTGCTTCTATTGACTTCAGTGACTGTAGAGATGAGGCCCTTTACAGACACACAGCAGGTTTGTAGACCAGCAGTAGCAATGTGCTTTTCCTATCCTGAGCACACGATTTAAAGATTAATGAACACAAACTCTAATACTATTTCTGGTGCAAACAGTTTTTGTCACACAAACAGAACTGGAAAAGCAGTCTCTTAACAAATATGCTCCTTTGTGTTTATTTTTGAGAGGTGAAATGGTCACCACCACCCCACAGAATGGGCAAAACAGATCTTAAAATCACATGGTTGTCATGACAGAGAAAATGGTGTTCTGGCCAAATCTAATGAAAATAATCATTTGACAAAAAGTAACTCTGGAAAATCCCAATCAATAAAATAACGTTTTTTAAAAAATTGAAATTAAGTAAAAAATACACAAGAATATAAAAGAATAGACAGGTTTGATGAAAAAAGTTCCTGTTCCTGAACCGTCCATATTGTTCCTGACTGTTCCATGCTGTTCCAGCAGTTCTGTATTGTTCCTGAACCTTTTATAATTCCAAGCTAAAGCCCTCAATAAGTCCAACAAAATATTTTCACTCAGACATTTTTTTCACTCTCTATCTTTCCCTTTCTGTCTGACTGAAATAAGGTGTGCCATTAAGCCATGCATGCAATTAAGTGCTTAATGATAACCTGGCTTTTAGAATAATTTTATCACTACTTCTACCTTTGCTATTTAGAAAGTTCTTTCTTCATTTTACAGGCTAGACTGCACTTTACAGCTAACATATGACATAGTGTTTTACATCATACCCTTTTCAAAATGATATGGAAAATTGTGGCATATATTTTCATAGGTCTGATCTTTTTTCTTTCTTTGTGCGTTTTGTTTAACAGATATGTCAGATCAAGAACAAAGCATGACATTGACATGAGAATAGGGATTCATTCTGGATCGGTTCTGTGTGGAGTGCTGGGCCTGAGAAAGTGGCAGTTTGATGTCTGGTCATGGGACGTGGATATTGCAAACAAACTCGAGTCAGGTGGAATTCCTGGGTAAGGCAAAGTGTATTTCCCCCAGTCAGAAAACATTGCCAGCACATTACACTGTTAACCTTGCCAAGAGATTAACTGTCTTACATCGTTTCATCAACTATGACCTTTTTTTTGCTATTTTGCGGTTGGCAAGGATTAGTGAGGCTATAGCCAAGAAAGGTAGAAATGGTCTGCTTGTAGAGCCATTTGAAAAGACAAGACAAAAATATTTATTTTTCTTTGTTACCCTTGATTTTCTCAAAAAGATCAATTTTTTGTTTTCAGCCCTCATAGTCCTCAGAGGTAGCCCGAATTTCCCAGTTAGATGTTGACCATTCATGAGATTTTTCCAGGCTTCATTCTCTCACCTTTTTCATTCAAATGATATTATGAGGTACAAAGCTATAATTTTTTTTATTTCATAATGCACACACTGTGGGAAGAATTATGTGTTCATGGGTCAATAGTCTAATAACAAGTTTTTATGAACAGCAGGATCTCTGGGAAATCTTTTAAATAATTTGATGCTTTAGTAGATGTTTTGAGATATTTATCTTAACCTGTCTATATGTGAAAATGTATGGTTTTCCACTAAAAAAAGCCTCATTTCTTTCTGTGTCTGAGTGTCTGGTGTGGCTGATTCACCTGAAAGTTGAATGTTATTTCTGCTTGATATGACTTATATATCCAGCTAGTTTGGAATCTACAAATCCTAGATTTGAACAGTAGTGATTGAATGAATCTTCTGTTCACTTTCAGTTCCACCTGCCATTATTGAAAGATGTAGAAAACATCACCTAGACAATTCCAATTTTAGCCATGGAATTTGGAAGCAATAGCAACAGACATCTTTATGTGGAAAAAAATCTAAATGGTGCTGTCACCTTGAATGACAGAGATTTTAAGTCATCAAAACTGAGTCATGTGCTGTCCTCCCTACACACACATCAGGATCTGTCAGAGCTGTCATGTTCCCAGGAAATTGGAAGGAAATTTGCTTCATATATTGCAAATTCAGGCCTCTTCCACAGTTCTACATAGTAAACCTTTTTTCTAATATATATTCTTGGAATTAGCAGAAAATGAAATTCTGCATGCTTTGAGAACAACTTCTGTATTCTGCATATGTCACCCGTGTATAAAATTTCAGAAAAAAATTTCATTGTCTGCTGCTTATCCCACATGATAATCTCAGATGACTGAGGATGCTTTGTTCACATGAGCAAATTGATCGTCTAAGTTTCACCACTCACACCTGCAAAAAGCAGAGTCTATTGCTGTTAATGTGTGCAAGTCATATGGCTATTAATGAATAACCAATCTAATGCACAGACAAAATGCTTTAGATAAAATATCTGACAGGTTTTCAGTCTGTCAGAGCAGAGTGATTTTTTGGATATCAGTGTGCCAGCAGAACAAAGCCTGTATGTGACAGCAGTGAACCAAGTCCCTCAGAATAGTGATTTACATCAGAGTTTCCTAGTGTGCAGAGCAGATTTAATAGATCAGTTAAGTTCATTTCAGCCTCTCCTTACTTCTCCCTGCCACCAGCATCCAAATCCGCCCCCATTTGTTGTAATACTGAGGTAATTCCCATTCCTAGAGCAGCTTCACCAGGAAAGCTGCCCCGGGGTTATGAGCAGTCCTGCTCTCACAGTGTAAAACAAGAGCAAAGATGAACTGCAGCATTTTCCTGAGGGCATAGTGGAGAGAGGCAGCTGAGGATGGGAAACATCCTTTTACCCAGTCTGAGAGCAGCAAAGAAGGGGCTCAGCTCTTCCCCTCAATGCCTGCCTGTCCCCCTGAGCCCCCATGAGCACGGGTGATGCAGGGAGAGATTGCACTTGACAGAAGGAGCAGAAACCAACAGACCAGCTGCCATGGGAGAAGGCAGTTTGGAGCACTGAGAAAAAAATGGTAATTTCCATTTTTCTGAGAGTAAAAAATGTGTCCACAACACCTGAGAAGGAAATCTTGTGATCTTGTAATCAGTGACATTCTTCTGCCAGGATTCCATTTTCTAATAGTTTTTACTTAGTGTATGTAGTTATTACTCTCCAGTACTGAATTGCATAAATCCTAGGTAATAATTAATTTTCAATGATGTCTCAATGACAGGTATCATCTAACACTGCAGGCCTGATATGCTTTCAAGAGTAGGTCAGGCAATACTTTTTGACTTCAATACTTAGGTTCCCAATGTACTGTATTTGTAGAAAATTAAAATATATCTCTCCACATTTTAAGATTTTTAAGTAAGCAGTACAAAAGGTGAAGCCAGAAAATACTTATAATCTGCCCACTATTTATTAATATTTGGCCCATTTAAGGGTATCACATTAATAGCTATCTCCATATTCTGGTAAAGCTGTTATCATATCCATCATAAAATCCATATTTCAGGGCTTTATTTCCTAAATTATATTAGTTTAATCTAAAGACAGAGATAGTCACCTTGGCAACTAGTATATCACTTTCTCTTTCTTTTTTTTTTCCTTTAATTTTAGGTTAGTACTTTACTTAAATCAATTTAGCCTATTTGGATTTCTTAAAGCCACGAAACTCATCATCTTTCTGAGAGGTCACATGCTTTGCTGTTTAAGTCCAGGCCAAAAGTTGCTTATATTTGAGAAACATTTTTAGTGGGTTTTATCATGAGTTTTACTGATTTTTCACTACAAAATACTACTAATCTCTGTGATCATTGTAACAACATGACTTTAGAAAGAGAAAGATGTACAAAACCTGGGAAGAAGCAAGGAAGTTGAGACGGCTTAAAAAACGGCTGGGATACAAATTTTTGATCTTTTAATTAGATGTTGATATTTAATGCTCCACATGGACAGTTTGTGCCAAGTTGTGATACTCCTGGGCACTTCACACTGCTTAAATACAACCAGTGCTTTATTTTCTAGCAATGCATACACATCATATATGCCCTTATAGTCTTTTATTCCATCAAAATATTTTGCAGTTCAATTCTGCATTGGCATCCTTTGAGTTACAGAAGAAAGCTCCCAAGGGGCATGCTAGGACCATTTCCTTCACAGGAGGAAGCCAAATTGTGGTCCCTGAGAAAAGCAACGTTGTGGTATCCACATTCTTCGCTCTCTCAGGAAATTTTCATAGAGGAGCACAGAGAAGAAAGAGAAAACTATTTCTGTTCTTTGTTTTCTCATGTAGAATTTGTTTCAAGAATTATTTACTTGGGGTGATTGCTTGATTGGATTCTGGTGAGGATTGTTTAGATCTGGTGGCCAATCACGTCCACCTGTGTCTGGATGCTCTCAGGGAGAGGGTCACGAGTTAGAGTTAGATACGGTAGTTAGCAAAGTAGGTATGTAGTTTTAGAATCTTCTTTAAAATAGTATATTAATGTATTATAATATAGATATAATAAAGAAATCATTCAGCCTTCTGAACTGGAGTCAGACATCTTCATTTCTTCCCATCCTGGGTTCACCTGCATTTTTACAATACAATGTAGTGTGTGTCATCAAGAAAAGATCAAGAATTTCAGCTCACTCTGAATATTAGGAATCTGTATGCAAGTCTGTCTTTCAGAAAGTGACATACACCCAAAGTTTAAAAAATCAGCTGGTTTAAAGAGTCACTACAACTGTTTTCTTTGGGCTAGATAAATGCCTAATGAACAACTCTAACTGCATTCATGATGCTGCATTGTACAGTATAGCATAGCTGACCATGTTGATGGGTTCTAGAGGTGTCTGCAATTTTCCTACATGCAGGAACTTGAAGATTCCTTAAAAATGGTTTAGCTGGAAGACATCCAAATTCTTATCATACCATTGCAAAATTTGAGCTCTTTTGCATGTAATCTCTTAAATTCAACTTCACTTTGGCCAAAGCTTATTGAACTCATTGCTTAGTCTTAATAGAAATTATTATGTTGCTTGCCTTTGCATAGTTCCCCTATTTCCCTAATTCTTTTCAGGTGCAATCAGACCACTAATTTCAAAATTTTAAGCTACCTCAGAAAACTGAAGGAAATTAAAGGCCTTCACATAAACTGCTCTAATACCTACCATTTATTTTTCTATCAACATACTTCCCTGAAGTACAATTTACTTTCACTCAGAATAGCATTTTACTCAGGAAGGTCTCCCATTAAACTGTTAACTATGAGCAAAGGCATCAGGTGTGAATGTCAAAGTGTTTTTCCTGTGACAGGACTTTGTGCATTAATGACATCTTATCGATGTAAACATCTCTTGAGATTATTTGACCACAGAAAAAGCTCATGTTTTTAAATGCACTGCTTAATTTTCATTGTTTGCAATAGAAAACCTTGTATTTATCCATGATGTTAAACAATATAGAGTTCAAAATCTTCTTCTAACCTATGTATAGAAAAGCACAATCAGTATTTGCTACTACTTATTTCACTTATTCAGGAGGATTCACATCTCCAAAGCCACTCTGGACTGCCTGAATGGGGATTATAAAGTTGAAGAAGGGCATGGCAAAGAGCGCAATGAATTCCTGAGGAAACATAATATTGAGACTTATTTAATTAAACAACCTGAGGAGAGTCTGTTGACTTTACCTGAAGATATTGTGAAAGAGGCTGTCAGCTCCTCTGACAGGAGAAACAGTGGAGCTACGTTTACCGAGGGATCCTGGAGCCCTGAACTTCCATTTGATAACATAGTGGGAAAACAAAACGTAAGTCAAACTTCCTTTGATGTCATTGAGATGAATGCATGATTGAGTGCACTTCAACAACGGAGGCCTCAGAGGAGGCAACTTCATCTTTAACCTTTATTCTAACGTGTACTGTAACAGCAGAGGATTGAACAAATTGTTTCAAGGCAGAAAAAATCATGTATCCAAACTGGGAAAATGCCAGTGAAGCAGAGATTTTGGGTTCATTGGTTTTTTCTTTTTCCCAACTGAAACGAAATGCTGCACGGCTTAGTTTTAATTGAACCACTCCACAAAGAAGTAATTAAAAATAAATCTGATGTTACTAAACTAGTTGGAACATTCCAGTCAGGGTATATATCTCATTGCATAGTTTCACTGTAGGGCTAAAGGGATGAGGGAAAGGGCATTTTCCCAGAGGAAAACACATAAAGTAGTTTATTGATATATGAGGGAAGGGGAAAAAAAAACACTTTGTGAAATCAGGTTCTTAATTTCTCACTTTTTGTTACAATAAATATTAAAAACTCATACTCTAAGATACAATTAAAGTTCACTGGCAGATGAGTTAGACTCTAAGGACATCTGTAGCTCAATAGAAATATGAGATAATAGCAATTCTTCTGATCAGATATTTTCCAAAAGCACTGCATGGCTGATTGCCAGCAACCTGGGAACCAACAATTCTTGTACGGCAAAAAAAATAATTTTGTGAAGTCTAGTTGTTTAGAGGAATTAAAGATGGAAAGGTTAAAATGCCCTCAGACTCCACTCTCCTCACTGCACTTGGAAGATTGATGAGTCTTTATGACGCAAGGTCAGCTGAAGTTTTTTTATTTTCTTTGAGGGATCTGTAACGACATGATAAATCCTCTCTTCTGCTGCACATCCTTATTCCTACTTGTCTGAACTGTCTGTTGGACCTTAAGCATTGTTGTGTCTTGCTTTTGTCAACCGTCTTCTGCTTCTTACAAATGTGCTCAGAAGGGATAAAATTTCACAATCAGTCAGCCCACAGCAGTGTCTTCATCTCTTCAAACTGAATTTGAGCATGGCACAGTTTGCTGTTATATAAAACACCTGTTTTATATATGTTCTGTATATCTGTGTATCTGCAAGTACACTGCCTTACAGTACTCTCTGTATTTTGTTGACCTGTCTCTATATTGTCATTTCTTTAGGAATAGAGATATTGGTGCATGCTGCTGTGAATATCTTGTGATCTCTCTCTGTTTCTTTCTCTTTAAGATATTCCAATTTCTGTAGTCCAAAAAAATCTGTGCAAAGTAGGCTTTCATTTTTTTTGGTCATTTTCTCAGCTAAACCTGACCTTGATGCTAACAAAGACAAAGAAAAAAATAAAGGATTAGTAGGTTTATCAATTATTGATCAACTCCTAGTACTAGTAAAAAGTCCTTGAAAGTAATTGAAATAGGCATAGTTTCTTTAAAACTTAAAGAAACTATAACAGTTTCTTTAAAACTTTTTTTTTTCCTTATGGTAATAAACAATCTACTTTTAGAACAGTTTCTCACAGTTTTTTTTTTAAGAATTTGAAGTGGTGTTGGGAAAAGCTGTAATTTTATATAACACAGTTTAACAATAAGCCTTTTGGTGGAGACAAGATTTTAAAAATCTGCTGTTCTATGTATGATTCAATTATTATGTAATTCTTAATTTACAGTTGAGACAATAGGCAGTATTGCTCATAAATAATGTATTAGCTAAAAAATGCAGATGATAGATTTAAATTATACTAGGATGTAGTAGCATTTTCCAGAGGTGTGTCAGTCTTGGACAGAATAAGCATTTAATAACACTAATTAAACAGCTTAAAGGTCACTGTCAGCAGCAGGCTTTGAGAATTGTAGAAGCAGCAACCCAGCAGTGAATCACTCTGTATGTTTGAATATTTGCCAATAGAATTTAAATTATTTCTTTACTCAGTATAAATTACAACAAAATTTGAGCAATTGATCACATGTATCTTACTTTTAACTCTAGTTATGTTAGGAAGCATGTGAAAAGAATTCTCTGGGGTGTTCTTAAGCCAAACTCAAATTTATCCCAATCCACACTCATTACTTTGAACTTGTGTTCTATGAGCAGCCTGAATCAGTGAATTGTAGATGTGTTTATGTGAGTAAGAAACAAATAACCACTTTTTATATAGGCAGCCACAGATATTAGCAAAACCTGCACCTACAGCCCAAGTATCACTACGTAAGCCAAGGGTGCAAGTTCTTGTCTGAAATTTAGACATTCCCAATATAAATTGAGGTTTCTGTTATTGAAACAAGTGTCTGGACTTCTTTCTTAAAGCAAAGAAAATTGGACAGAAGTTATTTTATTTCAAGAGAATAGAGGCTTCCTCCTCTAGAATGAATTAATGGGTGTTTAACTTGGATTTCTTCCATGTACCTTACAAAAGGAGTAGCTGAAAGCATAACATGGTCACTGGATATGCTGGTGGAGGCACCTGATGGGCCTGTCAGGATGTGAATTAGGAAAAAACAGCATATTAAAATGTCTGTCTTCTGTAGGTGTACCTTAGTAGTGGTTGCAGTGAAGCTTAAGAATGAGCACAGAAATTATACTAAAAGCCTGCCAAGATGACAGACTAGTCCAAACAAAAGGGTGGAAATAGTTCAAAACCGAGGTACCCACGTGTTACAGCTGCTCCATCGTTATTGTTGTTATTGCTGTGCTGAGATGCCCCAGCACTCCCCAGCTGTCCTCACCACTGACCAGTGGTACATGGTGTCCCTGTGTCTTGTGCCACATCTCCTGGCTCCTGACTATTGTCCAGTCCCCAAAGCATGTCTGCTGACCACAGCTACATATGATTGGGCAACTGAAAGTATCTGGACTGTGTATTGGAAGAAATAGAAGTTTAGACACTGAGCATGTAGACACCAAACTTGTACATGCCCTCATTTAGGTGTCTTCCTCTTGAGCTAAATCCTATCTGCAACCTGTCTTTTTAAGTATTTGACTTTTTATTTTCTTACTTCCTTCCAAAACCTGATGCTTGCAGTATGAAAAAATAATTTGAAACCTTCCTAAGGTTTTCTAAATTGCACAGATTAAAAATTTCCCTTCTTGTTGAGAGCAGGATGCTTGGACTTTTTGCGGGAAAAAATCCAGGAAAGAAGTAAAATCTAATCTAAGCTACCTTTTAAAGTCTCTATAAAATGTGTCTAAAGCTGCAGTTTTATTATTTGTTTGTTTTAATTCATCTTCTTTCAGTTTCAGATGTAAGTTTGGTTAGGCTTTTTTTTTCTTTTTTTAACAGAACTTTGTGTTTGTTCCTGTATGATGAATGGTTATTGTCAGCTTCAGAAAACTTCAAAAGCCCATTGTAAATTCATAACTGTGTCTTCCATAGAGCTGCTCACAAAAGTGTAGGAGAGATAATAGGAAGAATCAATATTTCTTTGTGTTTGCATAAAGAAGTCTTCAGAGATGCAGAGCAAAGAGGGGGATAAGAGACAAAATGTGGTTAGGACTTACTCTTGAGACTATAATTTGCATGATGTTTTTTCATTTTTTTATTTCTAAATACAGGGAAGCAGTTTTCTTAAGTATGTGCATGTACATGAGGAAGAGAAAATGATGAAACACAAATATGAATTTCCTTGTTATATTGTGAATATAAACGCAAATTCAGAGTCTATTTTTGCAAAATACTACAGGCACCATGGCCACAGTGGTGATATTGTATCATGTTCATCTACCATGAGTTGTAAAACACTTCATACATTCAGCAAGGAGACAAGCCTTCATATCAATCACAGCTAAAAATAGAATTTTAACCAAAGTATAGTCACTTACTAGGATGAACTGAGATTATTTGCTTTGTATAAATAAAACAAAATGTTCATCAAAAACATTAGGGACCTTGTTCCTTAAAGTTTCCACTGCAGAAGCAGAAATAGAAGGTGATTCTGAGGAATCAATTTACACACCACCATCCGATGCGATCTTATCGTTTAACAGGGGCTTCAGACACACTCATGCCCTTTCAGCCACCAAAAATTGATAAAAGCTTTTCTTCCTAGCTCAGTTTAAAAGAGATAGGAGTACTTAAACTAAAGTAGTGTCACAGTATGTAATAACATAGCATTTATCCACTTGCCTTGATTGTTTCTTCCAAGGCCAAGATATGAATTCAGACATATCTGAAACCTAAGCATGGAAAAATTTCTTTGATACTGTTTTTTTCTCCTAATGTTGATAACAGTGATTTGCTTGACAGAAGAAGGGAGGACTCGAGTAGAGTGTCATCCCAAACCGTCTCTACTGAAGCCCTTTTTCTACTAAACAAACAGAAAAACTGCTTTTCACTTTGAAACAGAGAGAAGAGTTTCTGCCTGTAATCTTAAATTACAGTTAATAATTCTGCCTGTGATCTTAAATTACTGTTAATAAGATGGAATATGAAATACTATCTGTGACTACAGAGTCCATGGACTTGATTTTAGGATTGTAAGGAAAGTTGTCACCTGGGCTTTGGCAGTGGGTACCTGAGACCCTTCCTGTGTTTTAATGTGCTGCCCAAGATTCATTAGAATATGTTTGTTTACTATAGTTTGAATATCAACAAGGGAAACCTCCCTATAGCATTTGCCCAATGTAATCCTGTGATACAAAAGAATTGGTTTTCCAAGGGCATCTGGTGACAAAACATCCTAAGCTCCTGTTTCAACAATGCCCAATAGGAGATAGAGCTGAAGGTCTTTTCAGGAAAGACCTATGGAATAACTTTTCTCAGGTAGAATTTTATTTCCCACCCATAATAATGCTGAAATGTCTTATGCTATGATGTATGAAGTCGCACATCCTTTCCATTCATTAACATTTCTTAACCCTTGGGAATATTACAGTAGTAGAGTTTCTTTTCCCATTCAAGTGGGAAAGAGCTGCTTCACAGTGGTTTGTGTCATGAAATGGCACCATAAAATGGGAATGAGTTATTCTCTTTATGAAAGCAAACTCTAACTCTGCTGAAGATGAAACACCCTTCATACTATATCTGCTAGAATTCCTTTGTGAAGCAAAAGTATTTTCATTTTTTTCTTTGATTAGTCATTGAAATACCAAAGGAATAATGCATTTGAGATGATATTTTAAATACTAATATGAATTACAGTTAAATTAAATCATATAGCCTAACTGTAATGTAGATTGGCTGAAATATACCAGTAGTGAAGAAAACATATCTGAAAACCCATGCTGAAGTAATCAGAAATGTCACCTTCTTCACTCCTGACTAAGTGATCTGTTCCTTAACTACACACATCCAGTAACTTTGAGATAAGGAAAACGTCACTAGTCCTGTGTTGTGGGTTTTGTTTCATATGGCTTCCATTCTTATTTATTAAAACACACCATTGAGTCAGATATTCTGCTGTGATTTTGGTGTGTACTCCCCTCATGCATGCTTTAATAATTAAATATCAGATTTGGAAAGTGGAATATAGTCCTAATGCTCAGTGCAGCAACAAACCTCCTAGCCTGTAAAAAAGAAGGCATTAAAATGCTCCCCTTAATGTACTGTATGTGTCTAGTGGAACAGTTACTATTTTACACTTCTATAGATTTCATTGAATGAATTGCATGGAATGCTGTAATGGTTTGCAATGCAACATGAACTAAAACATTGCATTTTTAACCCAAGGGGACCAGCAGGTTTATTCTGTTTGCATGTGCTTTCCCCTAGACTCTGGCTGCCCTAACAAGAAATTCAATAAATCTGCTTCCAAACCATCTTGCACAAGCTTTGCATGTCCAGTCTGGGCCTGAGGAAATTAACAAGCGAATAGAGCACACCATCGACTTACGGAGTGGCGATAAATTGAGAAGAGAGCATATCAAGCCTTTTTCACTGATGTTTAAAGACTCCAGCCTGGAGCATAAGGTAGCTGGGGCTTGGTAGCTGCATTATTCACAACTCAAATTGTAATAAATGTTCACTGAAGTAGAAAAGCTGTAGGTTCTGGCTTGTGTTGTTTTTTTCTTGCTTTGTTTTTCATTTTGTTTCAGTTTTCAGAAGGTGGGGCTGAGCTAGAGTTCATAATACACAGTGACATGATGCAGATGCTATAATGCTGAAATTATTGCATTTCGTTGTTGGAAAATTTGTACACTGAACAAACTCAGTTTCTGAAAACAGCAGCCACTGGCTGGGTTGAACTTGGTATCGAGTACAAGCAGTTTCTGTCAGATGACAGGTTACTTTGGCACTAACAATAATTGAGCATATTAAAAAACTTACATTTCTATTAAAAAATATATATCTATATTTATATAGATATGTTCCTTCCATTTAGTCGTAGAATCCCTCTGATGTCCTCTATGTAGCTGCAATATTTATTTCAAGTCAAGAGTAATTTTTCAAGTCTCTGTTTTAAACATCCTTCTTAAAAAACTTGTTTCTAAGAGCTAAATATGGTTAGTATCTTTGCTGCTTCTCAACAGCAATATGATCTCATTAACTTCTCTTTCAGTCTACATCTAGATGTAAGTTATAAGTTTTAAAAGATAAGGTAATGGGAAAACACTCCTTGAAAGCTGATGGCATGGGGTGAAGTTGCACAGGTCTCAAATAATTTCATTCACTTTCTTTGATAATCTCATATGCTATGACAGTGCAGCAACAGCAGGTCTGCAATACTATGTGCACTTGACTGAAAGGAAATAAAAATAGTGAGGAACTGAAAGCATGGAGGCTCACTTCTCCATCATCACTCTAACTTCCACTGGAAAACAGACATTTTTACCTGATTTATGAGAGACTAGTCCTCAGTAAGACTGATTAGTGAGAGTTTTATTGTGACAACTGGAAAAGAAAAATTCTGCTTGAAGTATACGTAAGCCCTTATTGCACTACTAATCTTGTAGAAGAAACAGAAATACAAGTTTGCATTTCCTCATGAGGATATTTACACTGAGACACAAGGTAGAACCCCGAAAACCAAATTATCCACAAATAATTATCTGCTGAAAAGGAAGATATGAAGGTACTTCTTTCAGTGCAGTCATCATGCAAAGCTGACACGGACCCAGAGCAAGCGAAATTCAAGATCTCCTATATAAAATTAATTACTACATAAAGTCCCAGAAGTCATGAAAAATCTTTTCAAGACACAAGATAAAAAAATATGGTGAGAGAATCTGAATTTTTTTGGTTAAAGGATGAAACAGCCTGATCACAAACAACTTGATGAATGAGCAAATTTGTCAGGGGCTCACCTCACCTTACTGTGCTATTTAATCACATAAGGCCTGCGCATGGGCTGGTGTAAAAGGGCACTGCCCAGAATCAGATCCCATATCCAGAAAAGAAACTTTCTTATTATTTTATGTTTCACAATTGTCAGCCACAAAATAAAACTATAAGGGTAGTCTAGAATTCAATTTAAATGCAATTTAAGAAATTAAAAAAGATCCATGCCCTAATCCATCACATTACATAGGTCAGATTTAAAATATTAATAAAGTTTTTAATTGCATCTGAATGAAAAAAGTCTATTTAAAAGTTAAAATTTTAGCAGATTTGCTATATTTTCTTCCCAGTAAGATATTTCCAGTGGAGAATTGGGCTGCAGTGTTTGGAGAATTATGCTTTCATTCAATATTTCCTTAGGTGTTAGTCCCAACTATTGCATAGGCAATAAAAACATAAAATTCATTCAGCAAAGTTGACTGAGTCTTCTTTCTGTTCCATAAATTAATCTGGTTTCTTATATTAGGAAGAAGTAAAGTTTTAAAAAATGTCACCACTGCTTTATTTGTTCTGGCACATCCCCCACCAACAGCTGGACAGCCTCTGGTCAGCAACATCCTTGCTTCTGCTCAGGGTGCTGGGACATCATGAGTGGGCTCAGATAGTGATGGGGAATGTACCAGGATACAGAGGAATGATGTGGATTCAGGGAAGATGAATCATAGAATCCTCTTTGTTGTAGATAGGAGCAATTATCTTATGGGACAGCATTGGAAATGTCCCTTTCCTCCTGCATGCCTGTACAGTAATTACAGGTTTGTCCTTATAATCTTAATGTTTAACCATAGGTTTCATGAAGTCATGGAAAAAGTAATATTTGAATTATTTTCCTGCAGCTATTTCCTCCATCCCATCTTGTTACTACCACTTTCTCCCTTCTTCCAGTCCATTTAGGAAACACAGCAAATTCAGGTTTAAATAGCTGAGATCCTGGCCAAGAAGTGTTACCTTTATCTTGTTCAGTGAGAATTGTGTTAATGTTCTGTACCTCAAAGGATAGAAAAGTGAGTAACCACATGACCAATAAACTATATTTCTTCCTCCTGCATTAGTAACAGGACTACCATGATGTGGGATCATGGGGTGACATGGATGGATCTGAAATGTAAGACTGGGCTTCTATTTAAACAGTCTGCATTGGTTTGAATTTTTTTCACTATAAAGAAATTCCAGATATCAGGTTGCACTAACCATGAAATTTCTGGATTTCTTCCTTTAAGATTTCAAAAGGTTAGGGAAAAAAAACCCAAAACAATTCTGGAATCAACATGCACAAAACTACCATGGAGCTAGCACAGATCCTGGTTTATATTGGTTTAGATAACTGCAATGTCAGTGCAGTTTAAGCCACTGGAACATCTTGCCACTCCTCTCTTCTGTCATTGCTCTTTGTCCTTCTATGGTGATAGGATAAGTGTGTATTCCACAGCAAGCAGTAGCAGTTACATTAGAGAATGGGTTATCTCTCTGAGGCATTATGTGTATTTCCATAGGAATTGTGCAATATTTCGTTTTACATAGGATTTGTGCAGGACCCCACCTGGTATATTTTATAGATTCTTTACTGAAATGGACTAATCATTACTAACCTGTATTTCAATTATTAATGCTTGATATGTCATTTAGAGACAATTCACCCTCAATTTTACTAGAGGTTTTTTCACAAATAGCATGTAGACAGATAGAGCAACTCATCACAGGAAAGTACTTCTGATGGTAGCATGAAAAGATACTAAAATTTCCAATTATATAATAGTTCATAGGAAAATCTGATACTACTTCAGATTATTCCAATAATTAAAAGATATCATCATGATGATCTCCTTAAATATCAGCAACTTTAAAATATCCATACCAGGTACTTTACCATACAGGGTAAAGCAGAGACACAGGACAGGGAATTTTACATGCTGGTAGGGATTTATTAAAGAAAGTTTCCAATGTAAAGGTTTGTATAAAGATAGTCAAAGTCTTCCTGCATATTTGTACTTGGAATAGAAAACAGGCGGCTTAGACATGAAACATTTACGTATTTTCTGTGAGGTGAGCACACTGGAAATATCAAAAAAGCTTTGAATTTCAAAGTACATGTTTTCTTAGTTCAAATATTAGACCTAAATATCTGAGTTTCTCTGTTTCAGAATTTCTGACTGGTAAGATAAATAGAAATTACATGAGTAGAAAAACAATTTTGCTCTTCCTGCTTGCTGTATCTCAGCAGACACAGGCATCACCTCCTTCCTTCAACTCAGAAACTTCCAGTTGCAAGGCAGTCTGCAAGAAAGGCTGGGCAAATTCTGTCCCTGTTCAGCAACATTTCTATTGTTGGTCAGCAACTGGATCTCTGTCTACTCTTTGGTCTTCTCAGGAGTTCATTTCCTCTCCTGTCTTAGACTTCTTGAAACATATTCTTCCATTCCTTTCCTGTATTGCAGAAACTTTTCCAACATTACTCTGATGAAGAACAAAGCTGGTCTCCCTTTTCATCTATAAGGTCCTCCCTGAGTCAAAGAGCAGCAGTGAGGATAAGACCAAAAACCTTCCTCCTCAGTGCACAAACATTTTCTTTAGGGGAACATGTGAAGCCTGTCATATTACTGGTGCTCCCCTTTCAAACAGGCTTTGGCAGAGGAAGGTGAGGAATAAGCAGCATTACTCAACAGAAGAATCCTGGCCTTTCTTAGTTTCAGCCAGCAGGCTGGGCAAGCACATGGATGAACACTTCCCTCCCAGCAGTGCAGGTAAATGGCCCAAGCCCCATGAGAGCCTTCACTGGGCCATGAGCAAGTCACGCCAGCACAGGTGGCTCTGTGGGGTGCTGCAGGGAAGGTTTTCACTGCAGACAAGGTCACATCACAATTCCTCCTACCACTCTACACAGCTCTGGTTGGCTACATGCCCCCCTATGATTTTTGAAGGGCCTTGAGGCCTAGTGAATCCTTCAATTACTTCTCCAAGTCATTAAGGGGTAGACTGCTACAGAGCTGCTACATTTATCATTTATGTCAGTGCTGCCTAGGGATGCCAACAATTCCTCATCACAATGTTGTTACTGATTAGAACACAGCATCCATCCTTTTGACATAATGCTCAACACAGCAGGCCATTCTATGTTTGTGTTTCATTCATCTAGTTTGCCTTAATTTCCCTATGGAACAGTTGGGATTTCATGTTATATTTTAAGGAACATATCTTTCTTTTTCCCTATTTGAAAAAAGCCCCAGTCCGTTATTTATGCAGACTGATGCAGTTCTGCTTCCTTGCACATGAAATCAGGGTCAGTGCCTTTGGGGTTGCAGCAGCAAAATGAAGTGGAATTACCTGTGGCCACTATTAAAAATCATGCCAAAGTGATACTGCCAACAGCAGACACAAGGTATAATCACAGGAGAGGAGGAATCAAAATGAGGGACACCAACACATGAATGTCCTCTTTTACTCATGACAAATGGGAGCAGGGAAGTGAAACCTTTTTTCTGTCTGGGAGCTTGAGACTGTTTTGATCATATGTTTATGCTGAGATGATGTCCCAACCAAAGGTCCATGTAGGGAAAATACTCTAAGTCTAGCTAGGATCTCCTTTCAAGAGCAAATTAGCTATGAAATCCAGTTCAAAGCTGGACTCTCTCAGTGTATGTTCTTGACACATTTCTTAACCATTTTTTTTATATTATAATGATTTCTAGGCATTTATAACAGCAGTTTGCCCTATTTCCAAATTTCTGGAGAGAGATTCTGGTATCTGATATTGCTTTGACTCTTATAACCTTTCTTTCAGCCCGTTTAAAACAGCAAAGGTTTAAACAAAACGAAGTTGTTGTTCAGAAGAAGAAAAATGACTGGGGCAAGACTTTGCAGGATTTCTTTTAAACAAAGAACCTTTGGTGGCATCCATAAAGATATAGAGAATTACAAAACATATTCGTATGGACTAATCTTCATCTGCTGGAAACAGCTGCAGTTTAATTGAAATAGCAATGATAAATAACAGCTGAGGACTTGGTTAATATTTCCACTTTAACTGATCCACTGTGGTCTATCGATGTGTCTGTTACACCATTTCTTAGTAATTTCCATTTAAAAAGGAACCTGATAGTATTCTCAGTTGTTTGATATGCTAGGAGAAAATATTTTTTCAATAAATCTTTATAATAATGCACCTCAAATAGTCTTTTACATTTGGAGAATGCCCATATCACCAAGTTTCCACACAACCTCTGACTAAGTTTGGATACAGAGTTTCAGCATCCCAGCATCCCAAATAGTCACAGAATGTTCTAACTGCATAATTTTCTCAAAAAAGAAAATTAGAAAAAATAGCAGACCAGCCTCAATTTGGCCATCATGGAGACCCCTCTGTGCCATCATGCATGCAGAGTCACAGATGACTCCAGTGCTTGTCTTCATGTGAGGAAATTAATGGTTTCTCTCATTATTAAGTATTTTATTAAGCAATTAAATGTTTAGTATTCTACACAGCAGCACAAGCTCCTGGTATCTACCTCAGGATTTTTAAGGCAAAAAATTTTGAACAAAGCAGAACAATTTTGTATTGCAAATTACAGATTTTTGCTCTCTTGGTTAAAATATTTTACCAGATTATTAACAATTTATTTGATGGGGTTTTTTTTCAAACAAAATTCAGGTTTATTAATTTATTGGTGCACTGTGCTAATTTTCCCATGTCTCCTATATACATCAGGCTTAATGAAACTACTTCATGTGTTAACAGCTAATTTACTTTTCTGTGTGTGTTTTTTTCTTTTTATTCTAGTATTCTCAAATGCGGGATGAAGTATTCAAATCAAACTTGGTGTGTGCATTTATTGTTCTTGTATTTATCACCGCTATCCAAAGCTTGCTCCCTTCTTCCAGGTAAATACAGAAATATATCTATATACATCTGAAGGCACTCTTAGGGACACAGTGGAATAACATTTTTAGGATTGATGTGCAATGGACCAATAAAATCTGCTTGTTCCCCAGAAGTGTTTGGAAATATTTGTTCACTTTTTTTGCAATACTAGCTCCTTTTTTACCACAATACCTACAGCTACATGTTTTCAAGTGAGACAGCAGCATGTACTGATGTTATATTGTTATGTTTTCAAGTAGAACTACCACCAAGTTAAATGAAAATTTAGGTTACAAAAATTTGCCACAGGGTGTCCTGGTGAAACATGATCCAGAGCAATAGCTGTGCCTCTGCTAAGTGATTGATAATCACCTTGGGTATCAGTGACTCTCTCAGTTTTGTTTAATAAATGCTTTGTAAGAGAATTGTACTGCTTGCTTTGCTGCTGACAATGTGATTTGCCCAGCTGGGAAAAGCAGTCTCAGGCCATTAATAAGCATGGAGGAGATCTGGTAGATCTGTTTTCACTTTACTCTCCTTTGGGGCTGACCAAGCAATATATTCCTATCAAGGTGATGAAAATCTGACATAGATGAGACCTCAGTGTCCACATTTCGCAGACTCAAACATATCGTTTGGCATTTTTGTCTACAATTTAATAATGAGATCACAAGAGTAGGTGCAAGGACTGAGGTCAGTTTTCTAGCACAGGACTGCCACTGTAGCTACCCTCTGGTCCCATTTGGTCTTTGACAGAGCAAGTGTTCAAAGAGAAATGCCCAGATTAAGGTATTTCTTAGGTAGTTTCTAGCTCTCAGATGAACCTTAACTTATGGCTGACAGCAGAGTAACTTTGAAAATACATTATTTGTACAAGAAATGAGACATTTATTGTGCTGCAGTAGTGCAGCAAAATTTCTTAGATCGTTTCTGGAAAATGTGAGTTACCAGGTTGGTGTCTGAGAGCACCAAAGTGGTGGTTAGGTGCAGGCAGGCAACTACATTCTGTAGCAGTTGTGTCTCATATGTTTTATAATTCTCAGCTGATAAAGTACCCAGAGTAGTATGTGACCTTCTGTTGTTCCTTATGTGCTATATTGCCCCTAGTAAGTTTATTTGCTTTTTTAAAAGTTCTTCTCCCAGTACACATTTAAAGTTCTTCACTTTTGGTAGATGTTTTTGTTTGTTTGTGTGTTTGTTTGTTTGTTATTTTTTTCCTCAGTATGTACAAGAAGATTTATGGATCTTATTAACAGAACCTGTTTTCCAAAAAGATTTCTGCTGCTATATCAATCACTGCCATACCAGATTAAAAAAAAAAAAGAAAAAAAAAGACATTTTTTTTCTACCTGCACAGATTCTGTTAACTCCTGTGAGAGTGTTTAGTGCCATTGGAGTGAAGGGGAAGGAGTCACACAAACACATTCCCTGCAGCTGTCTCACCTCCTAGTTTCTCATCTTGCCAGTAGTCTTGTGTTTTTCCCTGAGGACCTTTTTGTCACTGAATGTTAAAGAGGCTACAAATACAAATAGGTCAAAATTAAGATTAGATAAATTCCTACAAGAAAAGATCAGCAGAGGTTTTTAAAAAAATAAATACTTGTCTTCAAGAATGCCCTGGAAGGTTGATTGCTAGAACCTGGGAAGATATTTAGGGAAAGGATATTTACCACTACCCCTTTTGTGAGAGAAGCTTTGGAGACACATGGGTGTTTTATGGCAATTCCTAAGTTCTGTCAAGAGCTGAAGATCACTGTCAAGGCTTAAGGAGACAAATTTTGGTCTTGTTTTTTTTAATATTCTGATACTCTGCTTCAAAAAGTGTGTTTCAGTTTTTTAAAAAGCATGCCTGTCAACAGATGAGCAACCCTAAAATAACAGGATAGGGGTTTTGAGTGAGAAGGTTTCAATATGCTTAAACATATTGGATGAGAAAATAATCTGGAAGTTCAAATTTTCTAAGTTCCAGTTCTAAAAGCAGTTCAAGGCATGAGCAATTGAATAAACTATCACAAAGTTAGACGGGATTTGGATCAGAGAATACTTGAAATAACTGCATATTCATTTGTTAAGCCTCTGGTAAATATCAAACTAAAATACTAAGGTGGAAAACCATGGAAATAGTTTCCATGAGACCACTAACAAACTGTAATTCAGTCCTCATGGTAACTTACCCATTTCCTAAAAACACATATAAGAGTTTTTCAATGAATGCTTCAGATTTCTATTGAACAAGGATGAAATTTTTTATTTGCTTAAGTAGATGTGTGAATATTTTTTGAGCTGAGTTTTTTGGTTTCTGAAAATTTGGTGAAAATGCTATTTAAATTGTCATAAAACATATATTACTAAGGTTCTTTGGGGAGTTTCCCAGAGAGTTTACCTTAGTCTGTGTGTTGAAGAAGGGAATCATATCTCAAATCTAATAGGTATGGAAGTTTCAGAATTTTATCTCAGTTTATATCTGTCTCCCTAAGGATAAATATTTGATCCATTAATGCATTTTCCCTGACAGGGCAGATGCACGTGAATTTAAAAATCTTTGCAATAGTTTTCATTCTTTGAAATATGGAGGTGGGGAAATTACTCTGAGATAAACTAATGCCATATTTTTTACCATAATTGTCCTTTATGAAACCATTATATTATGTTGCCAACTTTGCAGTGATTCATTTTCTCCATCTGAGAGGCCTGGGAGTGTCATCAATTTCCTGCAATGAACTATTTCTATGCTTACGTGGACAGTAAGTCTTACTAGAGTAGACTGCTGAAATACTCTTATTTCTGCCCATTTTTCACTGGGTTATTCTTGTGAAGGAAAAAAAAAAGCAGATTTCAAATTGTTATTAATTTAAACACTTGCATCTTCTGTTTTACATGAGTTTTCCTTTTGGCTCAAATCAGTTGATTTGGGACTGTACATCAGAAAGAGGGAAGGCAAAAGTTCTTTTTAAACTTCACTTGATCTTGGCAGCAAGAGAATCCCTGAAAAGAAAATCAATTGGTCTTGAGCCTCTTCTTGAACGAAGGGGTGATCCAAGCCTGGTGTCCTAGTTCTGGGAGAAGTTCACGGACAGAAAATTCTAACAGTTTTTTGTTCAGATTCCTCTAGCCTTATCAATGCATTTTATTGTACTTGATCCTACCTGCATACTCCATCAAAATCTTAGCACAGATACTGGATTGTTCATCTCAGAAGTCATACTATGCCACCTTCAGTTTAGCTTTTAAATCAAGCAGGCTTAGACAAGAGACAAGCACATCGATCTTCAATTGAACAGCTACAGTGAAAAAAAATTGTTGCCTATAAATTTATTGTGAACAAATACAAAGTCTCAGTTTCTCAGGGACATAAGCAGGTTATTCTGCAATGTTGGGTTTATTTCCCAGACTTAGGTGTGTAGAAGCTCCCTTTATAGTATCTTATTTCAATAACATCGGTCTTACAGGTAGAGTCTGGCAGTCCAAAATAAGTGCTAATGTTTAGTGTCCTCAGGCTGGACCTCTTGGAGCTTGATCCTAATCTTTCTGAAGGCCTGAATTTGGTTTTGTTCAGAGCTGGATCAGGCTAGGTTAGCAGAACTGTTAGGCTACACCAGCATATATAGACTGTCTATATATATCTGAGGTATGGTTAGAAACTATCAGTTCCAAATCGGATCTCAGGAACTTGGCTTTGCAAAGCAAGAAGGCTGCTCCAGAATACTGCTGTACTGTGGGAAACTGAAGGAATTAATCTTGCATCACCCTCTGTCAGTGTCCATAACCTGGGATCAAAGTATAGCCACTGGAGAATGAGATGATATGAATCTCAAGGTGACTTTTATCTGCATATACCTATGCAGTGGGATGAATTGTATCCAAAACCACACAGGTGATAAGCCCTCCTGGCTCCCTTGACTAGTTCTACATGGACAGGTTGTCCAGCTTTTCCTTTGATTTATTGTGTTGAGATTTAATGCTGGATTCTCTCTTTTTTTTTTTTCCCAGAGTGATACCAATGGTCATTCAGTTTTCTATCCTGATTATGCTGCACTCCGCTCTCGTGCTGATAACGACCGCAGAGGATTACAAATGTTTACCCTTAATGCTCCGGAAAACTTGCTGCTGGATTAATGAGACCTACTTGGCAAGGAATGTCATTATCTTTGCATCCATTCTGATTAATTTTCTTGGAGCCATCATCAATATTGTAAGCTTATAGGGAACCAAGGAATATTATACAGTACAAGATGATTTATGAGTTACTAAGCTTGCTACAGGACTTGCTAACTACATCTAAAAGTTGTCTGTGATTTAGATAACATAAAAAAGGCAAAGCATCACAGCTTCAGGAAATTCAATCCATTGCTTGATCTATGTATTTCTGAAATATCTAATTATTTCTCCCTCATGAGTATCATCTATTTTTAAAACCTTTTGTCTAGTTTCTGTCCAACATATCCACTCTTTGAGGACCATTTGTAATTTTCTGACATGCTGAAATACTTTCTTAGAGACCGTCAATCCAAAAAATGCTTATGGTTATTAAATTCTTCCTCTCATAAATTCTCAGCTCATCTTACAGTTCTACTATTATTTAGATTATTAAGAAAAATAGAACAATTGCTAAAATAATAATTTTAAAAATTCCAATAGAGCCCTGATTATCCTGATGTATTCAGCAACATGAGAGAGCTTTGCATAATTTAGGCAGATTATAAGGTCAGACAACCTGACAGGTGTTGAAGTCTGAGCCAAGAATGTGGTAAATATCTCACAGAGAGATTAAAAGTATCACTGATAGGAGAGTAAGTCAGAGAAAGAAAAATGCATTTCTATCATTACTTAAAAAATATAAATACAGTAAATGTCAGGAAGTTCAACTGGGCTGAAAACTTCCTGAAGAAAAGGACAGTGGTGCATTACAATATAAATCACTAAGCAGTGTTTTAGAATTTAGAAGTTTTAAAATCATGTATAACAAACACCTTTCAGGAAATATTTTGGTACAATTAGTCTTGATCTTAAGAAAAGATCTCTAACACATTATCTATGCCAAATTTGTTACATCCCCTAATTTCTTGTACATTATTTTTTAAGATTTGTCCTCTGCAATTTTCTGCATTGGCTAATCCAAAGACAGTCAAAAGAAAATTGCATTTTACTGTCACACCATTTTCTATACAGCAGGAAACAGTAATTTTCTATAAAGCAGGAAACAGTCATATGTATTGTCATATATTTAGCTGGACAATGACTTGAGTCACTGAGTCCTCATCTCTATAGGAAATGACAATATTAATATACTCTCATTATTTTATATGTCAAAGTTCTTCCACAATAACAGTTTGTTCAGGAGGGACCTGCATGCATTTAAGAACAGGTAATGCATCTCAGCTTTGCAGCTTTATGTGTTCACTGAGTTCAAATGCAGCCAGCTGGAGGGGTCTAAGACTCAGATGCTTTCTGAGCCATAAAGCTTTGGTTTCACCAGGGGGGCAAATGAATCTTGTGAGTCTTAAGCACATTCTTATTGTTATAAAATTAAGTTTCTGATCCTGAAAGTGTCTTAAAAAAACACCTTGTACTTGTTCTTGTGACATTCTGCCCTGCAGAGAGGTGTTCTATATCTCATAAATTTTCAGAAGGTACCATTAATTGTCTGATGTCATGGAAGAGTGCACAGCCAGCCAGGTAATCCTCCTGCACTGCAGAGATGGCTGAGTGGCTAAAAGAACAAACAAAAGAGTCCTAAGTTCAAAATTAATTGGAATTTAATGATAAGAAATTGGGCCTCATTAAATGAATTCTTTAACTATGGGGTAAAAAGACCTCTAACTAGCTTGTACACACCAGCTTGATGACATGATCTATTATAGTCATCCAGAGTAAATAAATATATGTGACAGGAGACTCCATCTGCTTTAAGTGTCAAAACATGAAGCAATTAATGAATTTTTCCTTAATTTTAAGACCATAATGTATTCCAACTCGACAATGCTTTGTATCTAATGCTCTTGGTTGGAAATACCATTAAAATCAATGCAGGTCATAACAACAAAAAGCAATATTACATTATCATAACCATGGTTTCCTGAGTGAATTTTTATTCCCTTCCATTCTAAGCATCACAGTTGCTGTTCTGGGACCACATCATGTTTTGGTACAACCAGGTCTGTGTGATATCATGAAAGTGAAGGCTGGATGTCCTGTATGCAAAAGGATAACACTATCCATAGCAGGTGAAAACAGCTTGCAGAAAGGGCACACATTCAATTTGATTTTGTGCTCCCAATTAAATAATTTTCTCTATAGTTTATAGCAAAGTCTAAGCACTTTGAGAGGTAATTTTTAAGAGTCCAACATGAGTCCTCTGGAAGTCCCAGAGGAGCTCATCATCCCACTCTGAAAAGAGAGCATAGGGAGGCTATTCAGATGCTGAATATCTGCAGCACACATCGCTCCCCCTTTTCCATTCCGTCTCCACAGTTTGTCTTCTTACTGTCCATTTATTCAGCCCTTGGTGCCAGGTGGAGAGCTGGCATGGAGAGCAGCAGGTCAGCCAGTCCCAGCCCTGAACCCAGACAGCCAGACAAGCAATTAGTCACCAGTGCACAATATAGCCCTGACTTTGTTTTTTTTCTTCACAGCTGTGGTGTGATTTTGACAAACCAATAGCCCTGAAGAACCAGACCTTCAATTCCTCTGCCTCTTTTACAGACATCTGTTCCTGTCCTGAGGTATTTCTGAGGGTACTTTTGAATCTGAGGTGTGGATCCACAAAGGTTATATGG
This sequence comes from Ploceus nigricollis, assembly GCA_013399945.1. Classification (NCBI taxonomy): domain Eukaryota; kingdom Metazoa; phylum Chordata; class Aves; order Passeriformes; family Ploceidae; genus Ploceus; species Ploceus nigricollis. Next base: position 138,729 of record VXBC01004526.1, read on the forward strand.
CAACCTCTACCTTGTGATGGAGTCAGGGGCTCAACACTGTGAAGGGAACATTTCCATATGTTGACAGAATAAGCAGAGGCTGGTTACAGAAGGAATTAACCTTAAGATCTAATGGGGCGTTACAGATAAAATTTAACCTTTGAACATTATACAGAACCTTTATGCTGGGAGCACACCCAGCAATGATTCAATGAACCTAGTGCAATAAAAGACACTACCTAACTTACATGAATGTAATGGAGAGCAAAACTTCTTACACGACAAAGACAGTAGTTAGACTGCTATGGTTATTTTAAGATTGGTTTTGGAGAAAAAAAAAATAAAGAAATCCTCTCTAAGATGAACAAGCAGGCAACAAAATCAATGTGTTGGTCATGTGTAGATAAAAGAAGTATGTTACTTAGAAAGTCATATGGCAGTGTCATGATACTGCCAGCAGTGTGCTCTCAACAGCAGGGATGCAGACTTTCCTACAGAGAAACTGCACTAAAGAAAAGCTGTACCCAGAAAAATGAATAGGATCGCTCCTAAAGCTGTGTGATTGGAGTTAATTTAAACTACATTTGGACTGTGGGTGTTGATGTTGCTATTTTAAGTCTGAGCAGCTCATGACCATGATTGTCTCTCTCTATCCAGTATCAGCTGCATGGATTGCATTTGGCAGATGACTAATCATTGAGAAAAATGAGACAATGAAAAGATTAGAAAATAAGATATGAATAAAACTTCCAGGCATCACATTTTAAGAGAGTAATGTAACCAAGCTAGACATACAATATTAAAAATTAAACAAAAAAAAGTAAAAAAAAAAAGTAAAAAAAAAAAAAGTCCAAATCTATGGCTTTTTATTCTCTCTTCAGTAGCATGGGATGAATTAAAGTAGAAATATCATTCTCCCATCCTGAGTATTTTGTGGGTCTTGTGGAAATTTAGATTCCAAAGGAATATAAATTTTCTCCCAGTAGACTTTTCAGTAGCAAACTACTGCATGCAGCATCTCTCCCTTTCCTCTTTTAATTATAGAGGATGCTGCTTCCCTTATATGCAATGAAAATGCTATAGAGGCACAGAAAACGATCTCTGCTGACATGGAGGTAACATGAAAAACAGAGAATTTGTAATTTCACTTCTATTTTAGCAAAACACTTATTTTCAAAGTGCCCTGGGCCCTTAAAGGACTTAGCTGAACCCTGAAATCTTTCCATACTTCTGGTTACTTGATTGTTTACATAGATGCTTATCTCTGATCACCAAAATTAACCAGTGCTGTTTTCTGTTCAGTATTTTGTCTTCACTGGTGTGCTGGCAATGGTGACTTGTGCAGTCTTTCTTCGTCTCAACTCTGTCCTGAAGCTGGCAGTACTTCTCATCATGATTGCAATCTACTCTCTGCTGACTGAAACCATTTATGCTTCCCTTTTTCTGCAATATGACAACTTTAACCACAATGGAGAGTAAGTGTTCACAGCCCCCTTCAGGAACTGCTTTTTCTTAAGGTGATGGTTCAAGTCTTGCCAGAGTATGAGTGTATTGGATAGCACCATAGTTAAATATGGAGTGATGGTTGCAACAGGCAATGACTAATTCAAAATTATTCATAATCTGTTTCTTTCTCAAGCCTTTTTATTAAAATGTTCATTTCATGAGGGCGCTTAAATATTGATCAGGACTTGTATTTTATGTCTCCTATAGTCTATCAATGTTGACTAAAAATATGCATTGCAATGCACATACCTTGGTCATTTCTATTCTTGAAAGCTCCAGAGATACCAATTGAAAAATTCCCCTCAGTTTAAGAAAACAGGAGTGAAAGATTGATTTTTTAGGATAAAATCCAAGCAAATAATGTGCAGTTGTGAAAGATATAAGGAACACAGGCATGATCATGTTTTGTAGGAGAGTGCTTGAAGGACATGCTCCTCCTCCTCCTCCTCCTCCTCCTCCCAGGTTTGTTTTCNCTCCTCCGCCTCCTCCCAGGTTTGTTTTCCCAGGAAGAGGAACTGAAGAGAGCAGAAGTACCACAATGATTTGCAGAGTCAGAGATGCAATTAGTGCTGCAATAACTGAATCTAGAGCAGCAGTAATTTAAATCATTCAGAAAAACACTTCTTCAGTCTTTGATACTTGACCAGGGTAGTATTGCAGTTGTTTGTGCTTGGAAGTGCAGATGAAGATGCTCAGAGTGAGAGAAAAGCAGGGATTTGCAGTACAATTAATTCTCACAACAGCCACGTCCTTACACATAGCGAGGCTCTGCATCCATATCTGTCCTTACTTGCTCCCTACAGTACCAAGGTACTGTACTAGATTTGGGGTGCAATTCCTTTTTCTAATGTTTGTTATCATCCTACAGACATATCATATACCCAGAACAGACCCCAGCAAATCTGACAAACAGCAGTAAGCCATACTTTGGCTAAGTAACTAGAAGCAGAAATCGTGATAATTGTCACTAACCAGGCATGGCAAAGAATCTCCTTTGTGTGAAAAACTTGAAGAATTCAGAGTAGCCTCTATTCCCTGTCAATAAAACTCTCTAGTGTCTGTTATCACAGAAGAGTGAGAAAGAGGCAGGAATATTCCCTGGAGTAGCCAACAGCCCAAGACATAGGGAAATCAGTTGAGATGCTCCACTCTCCCAACAAGGATATGAACTTAAGCTCTGATATTAGGGAGAATGAACTTCAAGATTGTGTACCCTGAAAATTATTTGGTCCTTTAGTTATTGAATAAAAGGGTTTGCAGCTCCTTACAAAACTCATCCAGCTATGGTGGGTATAGCTACAACACCACAATATGCAGTAACAGGTGAGTTTATAACTAAGACCTTTAGGGCTCTTGCCTTTAGCCAGTGTACAAGGGTCCTTCTGGAATGTGTTCATTTGGAGGTTGTATTTTGGGCAACTTCAAAATAGGTAACATTTGAATTCCAGCATATTTGCAGATGACAAGGTTACTTCCTGCTTGCTCTTGCTCTGTATTGATGACTCATCCCAGAGCAGCACATTTCCAGCACAGCAAATTCATTAGGACCAAAGGCAGTTCAGTTATCTCTCTCACTAGAAAGTGTCCTTTCGGTTCAGTCTCAAGTTCTGCTCTTTCTTTCTCTAATTTCTCTGTCATAGGAGTCCCCTGACAAATAGCATCCCATACTTCTTTAAAAATTACTATGGAAAACAAGTCCAGTATCTGGACTTTACTTTGTTTTTGAGTCTCAAGGCAGACTAAAGATTGTCCCAAAAATCTCTTTCAATTTTTGGTGGTTATTTACTCGTTTATTATTATTTTCAAAATTTCAAGGTTTTATCACCACACAACCACTTCCTTTTCTCATCTCCCTTGAGCAAAATAATTGACAAGTATCCCTGTTCAATTCAACTCCAAATCTACTTTTTTCTCTCATTTGCTTTACTATAAGTTTGGCTCTACCTTTTCCCCAGCCTCTTTTGGCTGTTTCCTGGGAAATATGCTTTAAAAAAAAAAACCTGGCATACAGAGATACTTTCTTCAGTTTTTATTCATCTTTCCACATAACTGTAATTTCTCTCAATATTTGAAACCCCCTGTTACTGCTTTTAACCCCTCTCATTTTATTTTAAACTTTCTTTGTGCTCCATACACAGCACCTCAGTGATTTCATACAGCAGATTTTATACAGCCAGTACCTGCTTGGCTCATCTTCTCTGCTTCTCTGTGGTCTGCAAGGGTTTCCTTTACCTCCCTTGTCACAGGCTTCTCTGGTCTCCTCTTTGTAGCTCAGTAAAACCAGTCCTAGCTACTGCTTGTCATTTTTTGGCCCTCTTTTAATCCCTGTCATCTCCAAACCCTTCTCACAATATGGGGATGTTTCTTTTCGGCTCCTGCCCTGGAGTTCATCCTTTATCTCTAGCCTTATTCACTGGGCTTTTGCTTTCACAGCCTGGAAGTTTCCCTTTGTCAGCTCCAGCTCAACCTTTCCCCTCCATGCTGTCACCTCCTGCACCCCACTGGGGCTGTTACCAAGCTCCCAGGAAGAGCCTGACTGACACACAGCTTGCATATCACATTTGAAAGTGAAAGCTCATCACCTCCTGTGTACCTCCTGGAGGCTACAATTTAGTTACTTAAGATGTGTCTCCAAACAGGGAGCTCTCCAATTACACTCCTGTTCTCTTGAACTAATTACTGCTAAATTAAATTTTCAAATACAGTGGATTTTTTTTAATGAACAACAAAAATTACCACTTATGAAATGAAACTTCTGAACAATTACAACACTGACAAATAAATAACTGTATTTTACTTTGTTGTTTGTTTGGTTTTTTCCAGCACGGACTTCCTGGGTACAAAGGAGGCATCTTTACTACTGATGGCAATGTTCCTTTTAGCTGTATTTTATCATGGTCAACAGGTAATGCAAACATTTTATTCAACCTTTCCCTTTGTCCCTTGCAATTACAAGATGTGACAACAATTACTTTTAAAATACCATCTGCCTTTTTACCCTCTTGAGCATATGACCTTTCACAATTTAATAAACCATATGCAGAATCTGATTAAAGAAAGCCCACATCTGACACTGTCTAGCATTCTTAAAGAACATGTGCAATATTCTATTCAGCAACAGTCAAATTATATTGCATTTTCTATTTGAAGGAACAAACAGGACACCATTATTTTAGACACGTGTGCAGTTCTGGAGGCACCTGACAGCTTCAGTGCACTTGAGTGGGCATAAACCCAAAATATAGAAAGGGAATAAAAACCAGTAAATAATGCAACTACAGTGAAATAGCTTATTCTGTTTATAGGGAAAAAACAACAGACTCAAGGAAATTAGGAAAATTTGGGTTAAGCACCAGTACTTACTCATCTGTGTCATGGACCACTTACAAAAATCCTCGATCTTAAACAGGATTTAGGGGCCTCAGAGCTTTAGGACTGACATCCTTGAGAAGAAACTGGGTATTTCAGGAATATGTACACAATGTACAGGGAGAGAGAACTATGGCAAATTTAGATTTAAAATAACAAATGCATTGAATAAAAAACAACTAAAGCTGGGTGTTTTCACCACAGTGTTTCTGGCTCTCAAGCTCTGGGTGTCAAACATGCTGAGTTGAAGGAGTTTCTAATCACAAAAGCAAGGGACACACTGTTTTAAAGAAAGCACCAAGCACAGTTGCCTTTAGACATTGTTGACTTGCCTAAAGATTTTCCCCTCAAGAACATTAGGCTGATAAACTCCAGCATTTCTCAATCCTCCTGGAATGAGGTAGTAAGAGAGGAATGATGCTGTGATGAATAACACAATATTTTACACTTTACTACAATAACTTTCTAAACTGTCCCAGAAGTCAGAACGTCCATTCCTTCCACATGAGTGCAAAGAGAAGCCAACACCTAAATATTCTATTAATTTTCCTACTGTTCATCTTGTCTCTGGGGGAATGAGGAATGAGTGAGTAGGGGAAGCAAGGGATAAAATGCATTTTGCACAATACACAGATTTAAATTTGATGGAAATCAATGAACTGTGACATGTCTTCATCACGACATAAAGTCCACTTAGGAATAATATGGAACAAATAAGAACTGAACAACTCAGATTTGGAATAAGCCTTATAGTATTCCAAATGGATATTAACATATGTCAAGATAAAAATCTCAGGCTTGGGGATCAGCTAAGGCACTAAGAAAAACAACACTAGACAAGTTTAGATGGAGTAAGAATTAGGCTGAAGCCAGGCAATGCTCTTAAGGATCCCAATCCTGAGTGTAAATGTCTGTCTTCTACAAAAGCCTGATCTGGGGTGTTTAAGAGTGTTTTCCAGCCCAGAGGCCTGTAAGCAGAGCACAAGTTACTTTCCATTTTATTAACCTTTCTGGTTCCATAAAACAGGATGGCTGCACTAAAACTGCCCTTGGAAATGGTCCCTGAGATGTGCTAAGTTCTGCATGTTCTCCCGATGATTCATAAGACCAGTCTATCAATTTAACAGCATCCAAAGGCAGAGTCCAGGAACATTTCATTGAATTGCTTAATTTCTTATTATAGAGTTAATCTAAAGATTTCTGTATAGCTGTCAACTTATATATATATAAAAGTTCCATTCAAACCACATTAAAAAAAAAAACAAACCAAAACCTCTTCTAAAGTGTGACTTGAGGAGCACATTAAGTCCAATAAAGCTGTCCTCCAGCATGTCTTCCCATCTCACAAGCTGCAAAAGTTATCTGAAGTAGAATAGCTTAAAACTTGTCTTATTCTAGGTGGATTTATTGAAAAGGATTATTTTTGTAAGATATTTATGGACGTTCAATTTTTGAATAATTAATATTGGTTTTTTTATCCATTGTGATTTAAAGTTAATGCCATATTTAGCACCCAAAATTTAAAATGAAATTTGAGAAAAAGGTGTGTGGTACCATTTTATTAGATTTAATTTAATTGCATGTGACAATTGTCTGCAGAGTGGCTGGGTTGTGCAGCATGTAGAGGAAATAATGTTAGGCTTTCTGTGCAATACATCTGTCTTTTCTTCACTAACTATTGTAATTAGAGATGTTTCTTAAAGCTACATATCAGGGCAGGAAAACATGGACACTTTGGGATTTAAATCCAGGAATATTTCTTTACAAAATCAAACAACAGACCTTAAACTCAACCCTACAATTCTTTAAGTTTTAGCAAATATAAGAACTTAGCAAAACATTTTCTTAATATTTTCAATTTTCAAATCTCATATATATCACTCCTTTCTTTCTGAGCTGATAGTGTCATCTTGGTAGTCCACTGATGATGAAAGAAAAGTATTTCATGTTTAAATGTGATCATAAATAACCAGAATGATGTTATCTACAATGTAAAGATTAGCTGCTGCTATTCTGAGCTAGGCTTAGATATGTGACATTTCCCTGTAGAGCAGCATAAAAAATCAGCTCTGAAAAACTACCACAGTTTTTTGCCAAGCTCTTATTGTAGTAGCATTAAATATCTTGAAGCATCAAAGAACTCAAAATCCAGCAGCAGCTCCTATTTGAAGTCAAACTTTGAAATACCTTTAGAACTCTTTGAAAACTTACAGAAAATTTTTTATTCTCAGTTAGTTGGTAGAGATAAAATCAGTTATCTGGTATGGGCTCTGTCTTCTAGCATAAAAGAAAGGCAAAGGAAACTGAAAAAGGTTGAAAAATGTGTCTAAAATATTCTTTCCTGAAGCCTTTTTTGTTGCCATTAATTCAAGGGATTAATGGTCACAAGACAGAAGATCAACATATCAGCATAAAAAAGTTTGTTTATAAAGCTGGCTACAGCACCTAGAGGGCAAGTAAATCACTGCCAAGTTGCATACAGGCTTTGAAAGTTTATATCAAGCCACGGTCACTTTTAGCTTTTAGGAAGGAAAGCTCCCTAGAGTACAGCCAACATACAAGGTCCCTTGCAAAGTGCTTTGCTTTTTTTCTCCTGAAGAGTTTGCCATTCATGACTGCTGCTGACTAAAACTGTGACCAAGATGAGTCACTAAACAATGCCTGAACCCCCTCTTAGTCATTCCCACCCACTGCAGGCTGCTCCTTTATTTTAGTTTGGTATATGAATTACATTTCAAAAAATTCCTCTATCCCAGCACCTTCTGATGTCTTTCAAAATTGTAAAATTCATCTATTTGCTGGCACAATACACTTCTTTGCTGGGTGTTATTATCTCTGGTTGGAGCATCTCAAATGTCACAAATAAATGTTCTCTTTCAATTTACTAACTATATATATATACATATATAAATATATATTTCCATTATTTTCAGTAATGTTGTAGCTCAATAAGTCACCCCTTGTGCAAGCTACAGTATCAGCTGCCTTGAAGTCTGCTTAAAACCCTGCTTCAGTGTGATGCACACAAAATCTCTGGCAGTGTTGGGCTTGTGCATGTGCTGACACACATGTGCCTCTCAGGCAAGTGACACAATGCTTCAACATGTTCCCTGCTTCAGCTAACAGACAGTTGCCATTCATATTTAAATTAATAAGAATTTATTTACAAATATCAACAATGTATATATATATGTATGCATGTATAAGCTCTGCTGTGCACAGCTTTTGTTCTGCACACACACTGCACTGGAAATCATTTCACTTCAGTTTTTAGCTGTGGGTATCAGGCAGTGAGACTTAGCATGGGTAAACTGTGATTGTAGACTCTGATCCCACAACACAGGCACAGAGTATTGGAGGGGATGACAAATAGCACGTTTTCCATTATTTTTTACAAGATTAAATTTGCACATTACTGTATGAGCCAACAGTATAACTACATCACTTTTGTGCCACAGATTTGGACATTCTGTTTGGGAGTACTTTGGGCTGTTATACAGAGTCTTGCTGAAAGATGCTCATTCTTGAGAAGGACATCCTTGCCAAGAGTTTAGAGTTAGCCTTGTGCTAATTTTCTCATTTAATTTGAAAACACCTATGAAAAGGGGAACATATTTATTTCATGTCAATACCTGCCAATACGTTATCTCCTGTCAGACTCCATTATCTAAATAATAAAGATATGCTTAAAGGGAAAATAATTTGGTGACAGTTTATATCCACTGACCATAGCAGTAATATGACAAATATTATTTTGCTCAAGATTACTCTGAGAGTCTCACTGTACATAAGGCAAAGAAATAATCTCTTTTTCTGGCAAGAAAATCAAATTGTTTCAGAGATCTTCAGCAGCACTGAAGGTGGTTACATGGCAGGAGCAGCCTGCCAGAATGACAATACCATCTCTACTCTTATGTTGTCAGGTTTTATTTTTGCCTCTTTTTCTTTCTGAAACTACAGCTTGAATACACAGCAAGGCTGGATTTTCTGTGGCGTGTTCAAGCAAAAGAAGAAATCAATGAAATGAAGGAGCTGAGGGAGCACAATGAAAACATGCTACGGAATATTTTACCCAGTCATGTTGCCCGTCACTTCCTGGAGAAGGATCGCGATAATGAAGTATGTGTCAATTTTCTGGTATTTTTGTCTAATTAATAAAAGAAAAGTAGGTCTGGTAGGAAACTGTTGAAACTTATTTCTTGATAGGATTCATTGCACAAACACTGCCAATATTTGGTATCTGATCAACATTGAAAAATAATCATGTTTTGAAGTAAAGGTTCTAGGACCACACCTGGAGTGATGTTTCCATGTTCTGAACGCACCAGTAGGAAACAAATGGGCCACACATGAGAAATTCTAGCAATAATTCACCAAGATGGTTATGGGATTGGGGGACATAACACGTGAGGAGAGGCTGAGACAGCTGAGGTCTTACAACTGTAAAAAGAAAAGACTGAAAGAGCATCTCATTGTTGCCTTCAGGTACCTAATGAGTGTTTATAAAGAAGACATTATTAGGAGCCTGGAACATCTCTCTTATGAGGAGAGACCTGGGAAAAGAAGACTGAAACGGGATCTCATTAAAACATTTAAATGTCTCCAAGGCAGGTGCCAAGAGGATGGTGCCAGGCTCTTTTCAATGGTGCCCAGGGACAGGACAAGGACCAGTGGCAATAAATTAAACCACAAGATGTTCCACCTCAACATGAGGAAGAACTGCTTTACATAGAGGGTGGCAGGCCCCTGGAAGAGGCTGCTCACAGGGGTCATGGAGTCTCCCTCTCCAGAGACTTTCCAAACCCACCTGGATGCATTCCTGTGTAACCTGCTCTAGGTGACCCTGCTTGGGCAGGGGGGTTGGCCTGGATGACCTCCACAGATCCCTTCTAACCCCAGAAATTCCATGATTCTGTGGTTTTGTGATTCTGTGAAGGCAGAGCAGGGCTCAGTCCTCAAATCAAAAAGGCTGGGAAAGACTTGATCTAATTGGTCCTGCTTTGAAAGCAAATTTTACTAAATGAGATTCAGAGGTCTGTTCCAATCTATGAGTCTATGAAAATCTAGTATTTGAGTCTATGAAAATCTACTATTCATAAAAAAGATACGTGAATTTAACAGAATGTCTGTGCAAGTTTATGATAGCCCAGTGTTGCACAAGTATTATTAGAGTCCTGACAGTGACTATGGAAGGAACAAGCTGCAACAGACCTGAGGCTCTCATATCTGCAGACACAAGAGAACATTTTTGCTATTTCATATTGCCCCTGAATTGCCTGTTTGTGGTAGATAACAAAACACCCATTTCAGCGACAGTTTGTGGCTATGTTCCTAAAAAGTGTTTGCAGTACAGAAAGAAAAGAGTGATAATGGAGCCCCTGAATATTACTAAAATGGAGTTTGAAGAATGATAAAGGAAATTTCAGAATTTGTTTCTGATAGCAGCAGTGAGTCACTTACTCTTCATTTGAAACAAAGTAAATGCACATTATAATATTACATATATATTAAGGTACTGTATGATGAAATTGGATTTTTTTATGCAATGTTGGAATTATCTTTTATAATGGGAAGGAATGTTGCAAGATTAACCTCACCAGCACTGGCATATCTACTGATCATGCAGCAAAAAGGAATTAAAGCTACCATTTTCTGTTGTGCATTTTGGGAATGGATGTAGGCAGACTAATTAGACTGCACAATGAGGAATCATTGTGTCCTGATTTCAAGTATCACCTAGGGAAGGATGACACAGTGAGAAGCTACAAGAAAAGACACTTTAGAAAACAATCTTGAGAAATTTTAAACTCTGCAGGTATGAAAGTGCCACAGAAACCCTCCTATGCACATGAGAAAATGTGAGTGTGAAAGCAACCAGGTTAAAATGTTTCATTGCAAATGGAGCAGACCTTGATACCAGCTAACAGTGTGTTCTGGCATATCTGCATTATGGATTTTCAGGGAATAAGTTTCCCATCTTACACTTCCATTCACGTACGGTCACATGCATAATAATCTCCAGAAGCAAGCAGATGCCCCATGGATCACTGCTGATGCTTCAATAATTTGCCACTGAATTAAATTCCACCACCCCTGCTCTTTGTAAGGCAATTTCCAGCATAACTATACTTGGGGATGATTTATGCATGAGCTGGCAGACAGAAAAATCTACTAGATTTCAGTGCAATCAATCCTGCAGTTCATGTCTGGCCATTAAGTTAATTCCTCTGCTCTCAAAAAAATGAATTCCCAAATATGTACTGTAGCATTTTCTTATGGTTGTTTTATTTCTGTCCTTATGCTTCTTACCAAAAATAGAAAAATGGAGCAACTGAAGGCTCAGGCAGTGGTTTTCTATCTTCATGATCCAAGGCACGAGTATGGCTGAGTGCATTCGTGCTTCTCCTAGCACACATTGTCAGATCTTCCATAAGCATCCACAAATTAGTGTGTGTATTACCTCTTTCTATACCCACGAAAGGGAATAAGAGTGTTCTTAGAGTCTGGCTTCCATGACCCTGAAGATGCTCCTCAGTGAAAGAACGGGTAAGGGCAGGAAGGAAATGAATCATGTTTTCTCAATCAAAGCTTTGCCATGGCTTTGGAACCTAGAAGAATTTCCCACATTTACTCTGAGACACATTGTAAAAGAGCCTGGATGAGTAGAAGCATTAGCAGCATATCAAAGAGCAGAGCAGAGGTTCAGGATGCTTTTCTAGGGAGAAGCAGGATGAAGAAAGAAGGGCCTGAATTGTTCATGTCAAGTGTGTGGCAATCAGCAGTAAATCTTTTTATCATGAAACCAAAGCATTAACATTTCTTAAAGCCACTAACAAGAACTTTGAGAAAAAAGTACTTCAGGTCATAATGACATGAAATTCATAAAAATGGAAGTGTCCACCATTACCTAAAACAAGAGAAGTTGAAGCCAAGAAGAAAAATCAAAGGAGAATACATATGATGGTGGTATATTAGCCACAAGAAAAGCATACCAGGAGTTGTGGTAGCAATCCTTCAAATCTTTAAAGTTGAAATTAGTTTTTTACCTAAAAATTAGCTTTGGTTCAGACAAGAACTGTCTACATTTTCATATATGTAATGACACAAGCCCCTTCATAAATAAATCTGTTATTCAATACCAGAGTGAATTATATTAATAATGTAAGTGGAAGCTTATTCCAGGACATACTTTATCCTAATAGCCTTCTGTGACTGATCCCTTATAAGCTGATTTCTCTCCTCCCCAGAAACTCTATTACATCTCCCCTTTCTGTTTCTTCCTCCTTGTGAACCCTAAGAGAAGAAACATCTCCCAGAGCCAGGAAACCAAAGAGCTCCACAGCCACCTTAGGGGAACCAGAGTTTACTAGAGAGTAAGGTTTTTCTGAAAACTTGTGAATAAACAAACTTGTAAAGAGCTGCAGTAGTGTGAAGTACAAATTATCCACCAGAAAATGTGATAACTGGTATTTATACTTGACAATGAATCCTTCATGTTTTGAAGTCATTCCTCATATAAATCAAAAGCAAAATTTCTATTTCACTTTTGCTGGTGTAGCTCCTTGACCTGAGAAGCAGAAAGAGCAGGCATTCAAAGAAAGGGAAAACCCTGCATATAATTGCAATAAAAACATTAAGAGCTGTCAGCCTCCTCCTGTTGAACCTGGCTAACCCTTAATATACTCATGTCAACATGAGATGTAAAGGTATTATGCATGGAAAAATTAAGAAAGGCATTTTAATTGCTGCCTATTACATTTTCTCCATTATGCTAACACTTCATTTTTCCTCATTGTTTTTTCAGGAATTATACTCTCAGTCCTATGATGCTGTTGGTGTGATGTTTGCTTCTATTCCTGGATTTGCTGACTTTTATTCCCAGACTGAGATGAATAACCAAGGAGTAGAATGTCTGCGCTTACTGAATGAAATCATTGCAGACTTTGATGAGGTAATGACAGCTACCAGAGGAAATCTGATAGTGTTTAAACTATGAGTTTACAAATGGCAAATATGTCATCCTAAGTTATCAAATTTGGTAATTCTTTTGCTTCCAATAACTCTATGATTTTTTATTTTTGCTCATATTACAATTGTCTGGCTTGCTTTTTTGCCCTTCATCCTGCCAAACATTGTTCTGAATGATCTAATGAGATAGCGATTGAAAGCAATACTCAAGTATAAACATCCATAAAAGCACAAATCTGCACCAGAGTATCTGAAAGTAGAAAATACTTCAGTTCTGTAGAAGAAAGAAGGATGAACATATCTGCAGCTGTTCTGAAAATCTGTATCTGAAAAGCTGTTCTGTTGTATTTAGTGGTCTAAATACAAACAGGTAAAGGTGTTACTTTAAAGGTGTTGGTTGACTGGACTCAATGAATATTAAAGGATAAAACAGTGTCTAGTCAAATGTGAAGCACACAGCTCAGAAGCAAATGTTAGGTAGGGAATGAAAGGTGGTGGTGACATATTAACTGAGAAGACTTGTCTGGTTAGGATTTTTATAGAGAGATAAATGAAGTTCAGCTGCTGGTTTCACTGAAGAATTCAGAGGTGAAGGGATTTTTTTTTTTATGGAAAGGACACAGAAAGGAAAAAGAATTTATTTAGGTATTCTGTCCAGTTAATTTCAGAAAAGGAGCTGAGGAGGGGACAAGATAAAAAGAAGAGAAGTCATATCCCCAGTGTAGCTATTGCTAGGTGAAAGCACAGAAAGCCTGGTAACTGAAGAGAAAGTCAGGATAAATTTGCATACTCTGCAAAGTAGTTTGTAAGGAAGCTTAGACAGGTGGTATCATGTCCTGCAATGAGCCCAAGAGGAATTAAGAAAGGAGACAAAACATAGGCCAGTGAAAAGCTTTTTAAAAATTTCAAAACTAGGAAGGATGAAAAAGTACTGACAAAATTACCTAGCAGAGAGAATTTTAACCTCTATACTGCAGGCAGTTTTTGGGAGTGTGTAGCCCTCCTGAGATCCCTGAGTGGTAAAAATAGAATTGGAACCACCTCCACCTAGCAACAAGATTGGACCTATGCTCCAGACTGCCATGGTCCAGAGAGAAAAGGGAAGGAGAAAATATCATTGGTCTGTCACTTCCATCCTGGGCACCTGCATGGAGAATGAGTGGCTGCTCGTAAAGATTGTACCAAGGCTAAGATTACTGACACTGAAATTGAGACTTTATCCATATAATTGGTGAGATACTAAAACTATGAGTGGGAAATAGAAGAATTCACCGGGAGCACTTCCCTGTGCATTTTAACTGAGAACAAAATCTCTCCCTCACGAGAACAACTCTGTCACATGCTAAGCTCCTGCACTGCATTCCCCATGGGTATAAATGCCTGCTTCTTACTGCCAGGATCTAGCACAGCTGTCAGCATTCTTCTTGATTAATAGTTTTGTTTTTATTTCCAGATCTGATTAAAATGATTACCACTCAAATTAATTCATAGCAATAGTCTTCGCATTAAGATATTTTGTCATGCACATTCATGTAATCTTCACAACAAAATTCCTTTGCTGATGTGGCAATTACTGAAGACAAGGTTTTAATCAAAACCCTAACACAATATTGCTTTCAGGTCCATAACACCTGCTCTGTAATTAATAAAGAACCTAATTAGAGACTGTATTATGTCCCAGACATGTTTAGTTGAAGAATAGATATGTTTTTGGTACAGGTAGCAAATGAAATTATGGGGTCCCCTGCTGACTGCTAACCTACTTGCAGCATGGTCATGTCATTAGTTTACTCTGTCTAAACAATCTGAAAGGTGATATGCCAGACAGAAGAACTGAAAGGAGTAACCTCATCCATGGAAAAGGAACCAGAAATCATTCCAGGTGCAATGTTTCAGGGCTAGCAATGTTTCCATGTAATTGTTGACTGACACTATACAATGTCACAATTCCTTCTTTTTTTCCCTGGCCTCCTTGCCAAGATTGCCTGCTCTTCCAATATAGCCCTGGGAAGAAAATGCAGATGTGCCCCTTGAGAGCAGAACAGCCCTGATATCCATGGGGGAAACTCTGCAAGTGAACACCTCTGGAGAGATACCCTGATGCAGAAATCTTAGTAAGGAGTGTAAGACATAGGCACCTGATGGCATTTGATACATCCCAGATGATTTGGGACACCCACACAGGATTGTCAGCTCCCACACTGCATTGCCAGAAAACTCATGTTCTGGAGCAGGCCACTGGAGGTGTTCAAGGCAAGAGTACTCTAGATCACACTGTACACATATGTTTAGACAACTGAATTGAGTTCCGAGGCTAAGATCACATTCTACACTGTGAATTGCCTCTTTTCCCTACAGAGATAATAATATTAGAGATGATGTGTCTACAGGGCCAAAATGATGCTTCTGAATGGAAGCCATGGTAAAAATACAAATTTACCTGCTTTGGAAAATGTGATAGGTACACGAGAAAGAAATCTGGGTTATTTCTTCTTTTTAGAGGGTTTTCCTTGTTATTGCAACACAGCAAGGTTACAGTCTGGATCTGTTACTTTGTTTTCCACGTAATAGATACATGTTAGGGAGAAAGAGAGAGTTACAAAAAAATAGTAAATAAATAGTGAATATTGGAACACAACCTGTCATTGACAACTGCAGGGGGTAGGTACCCACAGAGGAGTCAGATTGTGACTGGGTCTGTCTTAGGGAGTGGGAGAATGTGGTCCAGAAGTGAGTTTTGCAGAATAGGTGGTTGACTATTGTCAAAATACAGTCTTCACTCAGTCTTCTTTTTCCCTCATGGCTCACAAATTTTTTGACTTCCAAGTTATCCAGTCTTCCTGCCAGCTAAGGCAGAACAGGAGGTGCTAGTTTCTGGACTAGCAAAAATAAACAAATACAAACATTGAAAACCTACCTTTTATAATTACTTGCTTTTTATATGACTGTAGTTCTAAGACACATACAGAGTTAAACTCCCTTTCTTAGAGATGTTAGACCAAAAAATTAACATTATAACATTTCTGCAGATATTATGAGTCTTGAAGGAATTTTTTTAATGTAATATTCTTTCTAGGCTATTTAATCTGTCATTTATGTATGTTAATGTTACAGTTGGGCTTTGTGTTTTCAGAAGAGCTTTCTTGTTCACAGATTCTTTTATTTTCTTGCATTTTATTTATCCTGGAGTGATTTACATAGTGTATATTACAACAGATATTAATATATTATGTTGCCACAAGCAGAGGTTTCAACAGAACACTGGATCCTGCTATCAGATTCTTTGATTACTTTGCAGTTGTGTGCTATGTCCTGCAATATTCTTTTTTTTGTACAATTTTGTACATGTGATCCCAGGGTCTGACCTCCACACAGCCTTGGCTGTACATGAATTGCAGCATCAAGCCAATAATTTCTTTTTAGATACAAACCACATTCTAGTGTTTGAAAATGTGTCCCTGGACTATCATGTTAAATTAGCAGCCTATTTAAAATGTTTTAACAAATGGCAGCTGATTTAGGACTGAGTTGGAATATCTTTCCGCAATATCAAAATCCATCATCCTGTCATGCCGTGAAGAAAGTAATTAGTAAATAGACCATGATTTGAAGAAGGAAAGACTCTATTGAGCAGGCCATATAAAGCAGGAATAAAAAGAAGCAAACAGGATATTTGGAAACAACAACGAATGAGGAAAAAACCCGTAACTTGGGATAATTTTTTCTAAATTGCATCACAGCCAATGTTTTTTTCTTTCCTAAAAAGGGTAATTTTAGATATTTATTATACATTTTAAATTAGTGTGCTATTTGCTGTTGCTTCCAGCAACCATCTGGAAATGAAAATATGGACTGTTTTGAAGCAAGACCATTTTCTCCTCTTGCTCAAACACATGGTGCTCTCAGACTGCTCACGGGGGCAGAGCTACAAGAAACAATCTTTTTCTCTAAGAGAGCAGTTGGAAGAGCTGCCCTTGTGAGAGGGAAAGGTACACAATGAGCTGTTCTGGCAGTCTGAAGAAAAATGAGAAGCAGGTCAAGTCTTTGGACTTTCCTGGCTTGGACAGGAGCCATTAACCATATGGCTTTGTATTCCCTACGTGGAATGCTGTGCAGCCTCCCATTAGAGACAGATGGTGAGATATCTGCACACCAACAGCAAAGCTCCCGAGGCCCCGGCGCTTCGGCTGACGGGCGCTGGGGTTACTTCAGGGGCAGGGGATATTTCATGTTATGCCTTTGGTGTGTTTCTCCCTTTGAATGAAATAATCCCTTTAGTGGACAGGAAATTCCAACCCACAAGATGGAAAAAAGAATGCACAGTGTAGAAAAAGAAAGGGGGAAAATATTTTGTTATATTTTTGCCTGACCACGAAACTACTTTTTCCATTTAAACCCTAACTAAATTGAGCCTTTAGAATTAAAATTTTGAAATTCCTTTTCTTGGTGAAGTGCTTTTTTTTCCTCCCATGACTTCGTAACCATATAGATCCCTAAATTTATTAGATACCATACAGCTAATCACAAAGTTTCACAGGGTATTTGGCATTAACACCAGCAACAAACATTTTCCTGTGATGGGGTGATTAATGCCCATATCCCACACTCTGTTGTCACTGATAGAATCCACATCTTGAACTCTGCTAAGGTCTTTCAAGGAATGTAAGGCTCTGGTTTCTATTTCATGGAAAATCTTAAGTTAAACCATAAATATGGACTTGGAATGGGGACCAAACTTTCACTCCCACTTCATTCAGTGCTTTAGTCACTCAACTAAATTTTTTCTTCCTCTTTCAAATTCTCAATCTGACAAATTCTTTTTAACACCCATAGCTATAGCAAATCCCAAATACATACAGTGATTTACCATTTCCCATTGGTTCTTGGAATTTTTGTTAGAAGGGGAAAATACATAAATGTATAGATTGAATGATCCAATGGACATGCTGGTGTCCAGTCTGACCCTAAGTAGGGGGAAGCAGGGGATATAAGAGGACTTGGTGTCTTACAAGATTTCTTTGGAGGCCTCCAAAGGCCTACCTCCATCCATTGACTGTGTATAGAATGGTTTGGGTTGGAAGATCATCTCATTCCAACCCCTCTGCCATGGTCAGGGACACCTTCCACTGGACCAGGTAGAGTTTTAGGAACACTTTTAGGTGATCAAGTCTTCTATTCACACATACATACACAGAGAGTTTGTCTTCACTAATATTCAGTGATCATACCTCAGGAAATGCAGGACTTAGATGCATTTCCCTTAGGCTGGAGTATGCATGTCTTATATTACCCATTGTGGAATTTAGCAAACAGCATAATTTAGCTTGCATGCACTCAGTGAGTAGATGATGTTCCAGAGTTCCACATCAATGTTGCCTGGGACCCAGAATAAATTGTGCGCCATGACGGACTGGAAAGTGGAAAGATACATTCTCACATCTTTAGAAGCACTTTGTGTTAGGAATTACAGAAGTAATTCAGTATTTTTATTTTTAAAAATTATTTTTTATTTTAACACTATTTTTCTTTTTACATATGTATTAGTTACTAGGTGAAGAGAGATTTCAAGATATTGAAAAAATTAAAACAATTGGCAGCACGTATATGGCCGTGTCAGGATTGTCACCTGAAAAACAGGTAAGGGGATAATTTTCTTTAAGAAGCAAAGCTTGTGATTATTCTGACCATTCATATTCAAAAATATAAGTGTTATCTTTATGTTGTTCATAAAACTTGTTTTGCTAAAATAAAATAGACATTTGGGGCTTCTGGCAGGCAGCAGTTTTACTTCTTGATGAATTGAAATGCCATCTTGCACTTGGAACAAGTAACATATGGATTCTTTCTTCAAATTTAGGTTTATAGGAGAAAAAAAATTCCTTTCAATCCTTTCAATGTGAATCTAGATCAGATCCATCTATATCTTCAGACATACTCTAAAGCCACCTCAGTAACTCAGACAAGAACATAACTGACAACCTCCAATAATTGATGAAGAGAGAGGATCTATTAACTGAGACTGTACTTATGCAAATGTAATGTTGCATTTATACTCTTTTTTGATACAGCATGTCTACAGACAGCATGATAACTACATAGCAAAAGAAAGCAGGTCATCAGTTCAACTGAAGAACAAGCAAACCAGGCTGAGGGGATAAATAGTCACAAAGGACACACACAGTCACAGCCATAAACCTCTCATAAGTCAGATGAGAGAAATCCATTCATAATTCCACCCAAGAATTTGCCTGGAAACAAATTAGATAAGGCTCTAAAATACATCTAGTGAGAAGTCAGCTGTTGCTGAAATCTGTTTTTTTGGCAACTGATGCCAATCCCCAGGAAGAGCAGCACAAAAGGGGTGCAATGCCCCTGGTTGGTCACAGGCTGGGAATCAGATTTGCCCACATTGATCACAACTTCTGAAAAGCAGAAGCCAGATTATCATGAGCTTTATAAACCAGAAAATTTCCACTGTTTGTTAAGAATACATCATAAAACTCGTGGAGTGTAACTAGCTGAGCATCTCCCACCTACAGAGTAACAAGTGATGCTGACAGCTAGAAATCCATAAAACTAGATATGCATGGGATTTTTGATTGTCAAAATGCTTCTGTGTAGACACGAGCAAAGAAGGATAGACCACCAGGGAGATAGCTGGTTATAGCGACACAGTTCCTAATCACTTCCTTTAACTCTTGATGGGGGTAAAAATTCAAAGGGAGAAAAGCTTCATTGCCTTTCCAAGACTGATTAACCTATCTCTTTTCTTGAATTATAATAGCTTAATGGAATTTTATGGATGTTTTAAATATACTTGTCATACGTACATGTCTGCCACCTTGTCAGCACCTAAGAGGCACAGGCTGCTGAGGGAGGTTGGCATGCTGTGAACAGAGCCAGTTAAGGATAAGGACCAAGCATGGTGTGAACAGAACAGGGTGATGCCAAGGAGATGTTCATGTTCAGTATTAAACACACAGGATGATGAAAACAGCAAAGGGCTGGACTGCATGACCCAGGGAGAGACTTGCAATCCTTTGTACTATGAACTGGAAATTTGAAGAAGGAATTGCCTTGCTTCAGAACAGATGAAAAGACATCATACAATCATTGGGCCAAGCCCACAGCCATCTGCTTTGTTGGAGTTCTGGAAAGACTAAAACCTACTGCTGGTCCCCATCTGTATATTGACTGCTTCGTAGGAATGGAAATGGAAGGGAAGGAGCAGGGAGTGACTTGCCTGTCCTAAGCAAGGGCAATTAATGAGCTACAGAAGAGCCTTTTCTCTCTCCCTTAACCAACCCCAGATTGCCTGGCTTGCCCTGTTGTTCCTGTCATCATTACATCTCTGAGAGCACTTGAATTGATGCTTTTCCTGGGTGATAGTTTCAGCAAAAGAGAATTACATATCCTTTACTTCTTTCACTCTACTTCGTGCTTATGTGGGTCATCCCTTGTTCTCACTAGATTTTGACCCTTGAGTCTGAGCAATCTCAGTCCTCTCTATACTTTCTTTCTCAGCCTTAGACATGTTTCACATGCCTCGTTAATTCTCATGATTGCCTGTCAGATTGTTGACAGGAAGTTACTTTCTCTGGCCCTTTAAGCTGTTCTCTCTCCAGTTATCCAAGTATAACATAATGGGAAGCATTACCATTAACAGCAGTGTGCCTCTCTTTCACCTAGAGTGTTGAGGCTAGATTCCAAATGCAAACCCTTGGCACTTGTAGGGATGGGTGGCAGCTGGGCAAATGCAAAACTTTATTAACATATCGGTGTATAACTTTTTCCTCAGCAATGTGAAGACAAATGGGGACACTTGTGTGCCCTGGCTGATTTCTCCATAGCTCTGAATGAAAGCATACAGGAGATCAACAAGCATTCCTTCAACAACTTTGAACTCCGTATTGGTAAGCATGGTTCAAACACCAGAGTTAAAATAGGCTTTTGTCTGCAAGGATGTGACTCCACTGAGTGCACTCCAGTAACATTGCAAGGACATGCACAATTTAGAAGAGTCCAAATACTGTATCCTCTGTTTTCAAATTGATTTCATCCCAGGCAAAGTCAAAAATATTAAATACTCCATTTGCAGACTATAGACCCTGATTTGGGGATTGCAGGGGTTCAACATTTCAGTGAATTGTGAATGGGGAACAAAATTAATTTACTGTCTTTAGTAAGTCTGGTACTAAGAACCCATAGATATAACACAGAAAGTGAACAGCCCCAAGACTGATACTCACGCAGTCTCTAATTAATCTCCCTGCATAATATTCTTCTTCAGTAAAAAAAAAGTTGTTTCCCCTAAACCCTGGGAATAGTACTTCTGTTTTGCACAAAATATTGAATTCCATCTCTGACCTGACCAGTGGGAGCAGCTTGAATTGCTGGGATGAGTAAGCAATTGTTCTGGATGGAATATCCTACATGGCTAGTGGGATAGGACATAAAAAAGTGGCCTTAATATATGGCACATAGCAGGGGTAAATTTGATGACTTCTCATGCTGACTGGCCAAAACAAAAAAAAAAAAAAATCACCTGAAAGGGTCCTGTCTTTTATAGATAACCCTGCTGTAGAAAAACTGAAGTATATTCATCAATCACAGCACAGAAGGTCACAACATCACTATCTGATCTGCACTTCCTAACAGTTTTGAATGCAAAACTCAGAGTTCCCAAGATTTCTCATGGAACGGGCATTCACATTTAGTAAGTGTAGATCACGTGTAAAGATTTCAAAGAGCCTGAATGCAAGAGTATTTGATAATATTTCTATCACCATTAAAAAAAAAACTTTAAAAAAAAACCCTAAGAAACTAAAATCCTTTTCCAAAATATATCTTTCAGTCTACTAAAATTATTCTTAAATCACTGTTCTAGAAAAAAAAGCAACAGATATTGCTTGTCTTTTTATGCAACAATCTTACAAAATGAAGTCTTTCAATAGCTTCACAGAATGCTTTAATATTTTCACTTCATGGAACATAAGAATGCAATTTCCTGACTGTATAGCACTAACAAGGTCGCCCTCAACAAGCGTAGTTCCAGAAATCTTTCCCATTGTCTGAGAATAAGTTTTCAGGAGCTTTGACAACAATGTGCAGAATACAGATGACACAAAAGTATTGTGATTCCACTGACAAGGGTGTCCCATAAAATAAACAACCTGTTGATATCACTTTTCAAGTTTTATAGCCTTTCCAGAGTTTTTAATTTAATTTCTTTAAATATGCACCTCTTTCTTAAGCCTGGCGATAAGTGTATCTGAACCTGGTTCTTAAGTGCAAATATGGGTTTTAGTCATTATTGTATACGGTTTATCTTCTCTTTTTTTTTTTACTTTCTTTTTTTATTTTTTTTTAAATTAGGGATTAGCCATGGCTCTGTTGTAGCAGGAGTTATCGGTGCTAAGAAACCCCAGTACGATATCTGGGGCAAAACAGTGAATTTGGCAAGTCGAATGGACAGCACAGGAGTTAGTGACAGAATACAAGTGCCTGAAGAAACGTATCTGATCCTGAAGGACCGGGGGTTTGCCTTCGACTACCGTGGAGAAATTTATGTCAAAGGTATCAGCGAACAGGAAGGAAAAATCAAAACATATTTTCTTCTAGGAAGAGTTCAACCAAATCCTCTAATCTTACAACCAAGAAAACTGACTGGACAGTATTCGTTAGCAGCTGTTGTATTAGGACTTGTACAGTCTCTTAACAGGCAGAAACAGAAACAAATTCTTAATGAGAACAATAACTCTGGAATCATAAAAGGACATTACAACCGGAGGACTTTGCTCACTCCCGGTGGATCTGAGGCAGCAGCCCAAGCAGAGGGGGCTGACAAAACTGAATTGCCATAATCAGCATTGTTTGTGGGGTTGTTTTTTGTATTTCTTTTATATATAAAATAAATATACAAATAAAAAGGGTTTAATTTTTTTTAGAAGGAGTGTGATTTTTTTTTAACTGGTGTGATATTTTGATGAGATTCAAATTCCTATGTTTTAACAAACGGTGCCAGCATCTCTCCCCAACCAGCTGTGGTTAACCTCTGAATGTCCAGACACAGTAGGTGTCTGGTAGGTCACCAGGACACAGGTCACCACTCTGCTGTGTCATCTACCTGCAGAAAGGGGCAAGAATAAACCCCTGACTGGAGGGATTTAGAAAATGAATTGTGCAGGGAGTTAATGTTGGCAAAAGGAGGAAATACTGTCCACATTTTTCAGATGAAAGCAAAACAGAAGTGAGGAGGTTCTTCTCACCTTTCCTTGCCTTCAAGTAGATTTATACAATCTAAGGTAGTTGCCTCGTCCCCATAACTACAGGAAAAATATTGACAATACAGCTGAAGGATTTCAAGGTGTGTCATCTGGCCAGGTATGAGAGTCTGGAAGACAGAAGAGATGAATCTTGTCCTAAACTCAGTGATTCCATTAATTTCACTCTTAAAATGGACTCAGGGATCCTCCTCACAGCTGGGTTACTGCACTGTAGATAAACTGTATGTTGGTGTCCACCTGACCTCTTGCACCCAAGGCAGGAGGTCAAGGCTCTCCTGTGGGCACTGTCACATCCATCAGTCCAGTTTAGAGGGCTCAAACACACTGTGGTGTCTTGACTGGCACACAGACAAACAGACAACAGAGTTACACCTTGAATGACATGTCTGGAGCCTACTGCTGAATCCATTGTACAGCCAAGAAACGAATCAGATTCTCTGGTGTTGTTTTCCAGAGCTTAGCTCTTAACCCTGTCACTAGTCTGAGTTGTCACCAAAACAAGGGTTTTCTGAGGCTGTAAAATGAGTGCATGTTGAAGTACAGCAGGACACAAAACTCACTGCTAAGCTCCCACTCAGCTGCCCCAAGATGAGGGGAAGCCACGACTGAGATTATCCTAAATTATTTGTGTGCCAGCACAGACAGTCCTACAAGGTCACACCTCAGTGCTACAAGCCCTGCATCAAAAGGAGGTTAACTTTTTGGGGACTGGTTAATCAACTTCACCCTGGAAAGAGTAAATGTATAGCCCAGGTTTATATGATTCATGATCTCTCGTGCCGTGATTCACACCAGGCTGTAAAGTGCATGAAACCTCTCATCAAGTCTGTTCTCAAAGGAGCTGGGTTTGTTTCAGTAAATACTATCTTTAAAATAAATCTCAGATGGAAGAGCAGAACCTGTAATCACACAGCAATCCCCAGATGAACCACGCTCAAACAGTACAGTGCAACATACAGATTCTTTGTAAATACAGACTTGCTTTTGTGGGCTGCTGTTACCTGGCCCTTAATAAAAACTGGGGATTCTTAGGAGCACTGCTGCTGGATTAGCCTCATTTTTAGAAGACGACCAATTTGGCTAGAACATCCTGACTAATACATTTTAGAAGACACTACTGTTTACTAACAAAAAAGTACCAAAACATGAAAGTGTTTAATTGTATTGAGATAAAAACCAATGTGTTTCATTGTAAAGTGACCCAGTGAATGAGGTTTTAGGGCAACGATTTATCAGTAAAGTGTCATATTCTGAAATAGAAAATAAGAAAGACAGACAAGTAAATTCCACAGAAAGTGGTATCACTGAATAGTGGGTCTGAAGAGAGAAAGCAATGAGTGGTCTGAAATGTTATACCCAGTGATGTTTCTACCAGTAACTGAGCTCTCATTCCAAATGTATTATTCCTTTTAGTCCCCACAAATATCAATTTTTTGCCATGCATGCAATTTCAAACCCTTCAGCTCACCTAGGCAAGGGCTGATACTGTAGGAGATGAAGACAAGGAAGTGATGACATCTGAAGCATTTAAATTAATTTGATGTTTACAGTGGTATTTCAGGCACTAAATAAGGAAGCTTTGGCTGCTTTGAACAGTTCATAAACAGCTGTCCTGTCCTTAACAGCTTTTTTTTTTTTCTGTGCTGGATGGGTTCACTTCTCCTGGTCCTCTAAATATTTAATTCTTGCTAATAGCCCAGCTGAACTGATTTTCTAATTCTCACCACCTGTGTAATGACAATTTGCAGTGAGTGGAAGGTGCTAACTGGATAACAGGGCTGCAGACTGGAGTTATGAGGGCAACTTCACTTCTCCTTTGCACAGGCCCAAATTTCCTGCTTCTTATCAGAGACACAGATATCTTTCTCTGTTATCCCTGTCAAAGTCCCCATTAGCATAACTGTGTTCCCAAGAAAAATCACTGGCTAGTGAAGCCTGAGTTCATGTTGACCAGATAAAAAGGTGGCTAAATCAGCTCATTGCCATGAGCAATTCTTTAGTGAGGAATTTCACTTGTTACTGTAGCAGGTAAATCCCTGCATGAGACTTATTTTTCTACACTTGCTGGCTATTTGTCACCCCGGCAATTGCACTGTTTGTTCCTTTTCAAATGTGGTGACCTTATAGGTTCAGAAATGTTATTTCTCATTGTAGCATCTGTTTTCTGTGGAGCACAGCTATTATTTATGGTCTCAGTCTCCTTGTTGTACTCCACGACTTTATGGTACTGTTAGTGTATTCAGCTTTCCCTCACAACCATCTTCAGGGTTTCTTATTCAGAAAAGACAGAATTGCTCATACAAGGACCTATAAACCAAACACCTAGTAATTATCCCTTGAAACAGGGATGCCTGGCTTAATAAAAGCAAATTGCCTTGATACCATAACACTTCAGCCAAAGCAACTAGCAAATATTGAAGACTTTCATAGATTTTCCCTATTAGGAGAAGAAAGCCTTGGCAAAATTTGACTATACTCTTTATACCTTATTCCTTTCTACAAATGTGGTCTACACAGAAACAAACAGTAGCAGGCTGCTTCCTCAAAAATTTGTACCTCAGTTCCTCTCACAAGCTCCATGTCAGGAGCTCTTAAATGATTTCTAAATAAACAGGCTGAAAACCACAGCTTTCTTCTCTGAAAAGCAACATACAATCAACTGCATCAAGGGCAGCTTATGCTTTGAAGTACTCAATCATTAAAGTAGATGGAATATTGACAATCTGGACAACAGTTCTGTACCAAAATCATTACTTTGTAATGCTCCAAGTGTATTTTTGTAACCATCATGCCTATATTCTAGAAAAAAATTATACCTGTAGCAAGAGTGTTTGTTTGAAGGGCAATGAAGGAGTTTTTGTGTTAATTAATTTATGCCATTGACCAATTTTTATAATGTATATTTAGAAATTCACACTTAGGTACCAATACCAGTCCAGGTATCTACTCTTGGCTCACATTAAGACTCAAACCACTGAGTTTAACTCTACTGAGAACAATGTGACAGGTGTGATATCATTTAGAACTGTGTGCTAACAAAAAAAGCAATTCAAAATATAGCTTTTAAACACAGGGGGAAAATCACTCACTGTCCTCAGCTTCAATCCATTCCTGATTATTTCACAGTTGTTTTCACATTTGGAAAAGCACAGCAATTAAAAAAAAAATCTCATCTAATCCTTTTCTCATTAGCAGAACTTCAGTTGCCTTTCCTGAGTGCACTGGGAGTCAAGGAGTTTATACAAACACCCAGCACAGCAAAGTGCCTGATAGCCAAGTTTCCTGGGGCTGCTCACTGTAGAGCAGCAAGGCAGGGAGCAGAGCCTGGCTCCCCAGCTGACTTGAAAAACAGGCAGAAAAATAATCAGAGGAGTGGGAAATAACCACATTAACCATTATCAGTGGTACATGGTGAGTGTTATAATTGCACAGTCAACTTATTAACCTCCCCATCAATCTTCTCCTGTGCAGTGACACAGTTCAGGGTTTGTGGTTTCCCAAGCTCTGTGTTTTACTGGAGGAGGGAAAAATTATGACAGCAGAGCAGCTGGCAGATGGGAGGGAAGGGGTAAAAACTCAATATGCATATCTCCAGGCACTCAAGGCTTACAGCAGTTTTTAAGGAATGCTCTCATTAGCTCTTCCAGAAAAACAAAAAATTTCCGTTGTTTACATAACTTTAGTAGATAAAGCCCAATTTTTTTCTAGAAATTTTCTTCTTTTCTGTCTATTTACCCCTAAGCTGTTCTATATGTGATAGATGTCAGAGTTACTGAGCCAACCAGAGACTGATTCATTCAGCTCTTCCATGTGAAAACAACAGCTATATGCAGGGCTGGTTAATCTCCTGTAAAATGCCATCTCATGCTACTTCTCCTGACCCAGATCTCCCTCACCTCAAGGTGTTCTGTTTTTCTGGTTGTGAAATATTTCCAGATCACAGAATCACAGAATATTATGTTAATATTTATATACTGAACAGCTCTCTGTTTCACAGTCCATGTACCTTTTGAGGGTCCTGAAATCAGTGCCTCCTTCAGCTTTGCAATATTAACTGAAAACAAAAAAGCACCACTGTTGCCACATGGAGACAAAGAAGAAGCAATCTCAGCTGGTTTGCTGAATATCTAAGGTTCTAAAACAAATATGTGTGAAATGACTTTTGTTTGCAAAACCCACTCCCAGCAGTAGTGACATGGGGTAGTCCAAGGGATATTATTGCAGCTACAGGATATTAAGTATAATTTTAATTAACTCTTCAGTTACCTAAAATAATAAAAAATACAACAGCCTCCTCCTATTCATCATTCAACACAGAGACTATTTTGACAGGCTCTCAGTTTTGTAAGCTTCTATAAATCACCAAGTAATTTGCTTCAGATGAGTGATTGCCTCTTTTGGATGTGCCCAGATCAATGCTCTAAAGCTCCATCCAGGAGTCAGGAGTTGCAGCCCTGTCTCGGAGTCAGCTTATTCTGTATGGATAAGACCAAGCCTTGCAGTGGCAGCAATTCATTCCCTGTGTCCCTGTTCTCAAGAAAGGCAAGACCAGAAGCTTGAACAAGTTCTTTAGCACTTTTCCCATCTGAATGATGCTGGGAAGAAGATCCTAGCAGGATCTATACCACAATGTGAATCAACACTCTGGCTTTACAGCTCATTCTTCATTAACAGCCTAATAATCTGCAAGTTGTTGTGCCTGGCTGCTTGGCAGTCCCAGACCTGTTCTCAGGATAATGAGGGTACAGGGAGTACATCCCACAAGCCACAGCTGACACTGCAGTGTGCAGTCACCTGCTGCCCTGTGGGACTCCCCTTTTCCTGGCAATTAACTTGGCAGGACCCATTACCTCTCCGAAAACACCATAAGGATGTTAGCAGGCAAGTTTTCATGGAACCATCTCCAACAGCTTCCTTTTCTATTGCCGGTTTTTTTTTGGGGATTTCTTATTGCTTCCTGCAGAACAAAGAGAAATCCAAGTACTCGTAATTTCAATTTTATTTATCCACTCCAAATTTATTCAGAAACAAAAAACTCACTAATACTTAAAACTTAATTTAAGCAACAACATTTCCTCCTTTACTCTCTCAGGTGAGGTAGGTCACGTGCCCATTGCAGCTTGTAGATCTTCACCATAGTTCCCTCCCAGAGCTATGCTGTCCTCACCTCTATGAACTGAAAGTTTCCTATGCAGCATGTGTGCAAGGCGATCCCAGGCACCAATTCACCCCATCTTTCTGCTCACATCAATTTCAGAGCTAGAGGACTAGAGTAGAAGGGCCTCCATGAACCTGAGAATTATATACAAAAAAGAAAAAAAAAAGAGAAAAAGAAATTCCATGAAAAAAAGTTCCAAGCTATTTTGAGCTTTATGGATAAAAGTCAACATTTTATTTTCAGCTTTAAGGTCACGGTGAGCACAGAGAACACCAGTATCACCCACTGCCCCTAGAACACAGTTTCACAGGTTTTATTTCCACAGTTGATGCTGCCTTCACATCTAGTCTGTATTCCCATGCAGAGCATACTGACATTGACCAGTCTCAGCTAGACACAGCAACCCAAGCCTTTGGATTCTCTCTTTGGAGCATCTCCGGTCAAACACCTAAAAAATAGAACTTGGATAGTAACTGCTGCAATGGGGACTTCCCTTTCAGAACCTTTGCCATGCCCTACTATGGATTCTTTGATTAAGAGTCCAAAACCCATCCTTATAGCTCCAATCTCTTTTTTTAAACCCTTGTTGGAATATATCTTGTAGATGTCAGAAAGTATTACATCTTAGCATCAATACATTTGGAAGTGGTTTTTGCTCCATGTTCCAAAGGTTAAGAAATTACCAGTGAAACAATAGCAAAAAACTTTCTTAATCTGAAATTCTTAATTTGAAGCAGAGACTGGTATCCAACCAGAGTTTCTCCTTTAAGGTAGAAGCCACTACTTCTAAACAGCCATCATCGCCTTTGCTCAAGGCCATAGCTTCAAATTTGGGCACCTGTTTTCTGCATAAGTCCACTTCAGATGTCAGACTGTGAGACACTTTCAGCCCTGGCTCACATCTTTGTAACAGTCTTTGCTACTCCAACGGGCCAACAGTGGCCATTCCTCCTGTACTCAGCACGGGTGTGCCTGCACTTCAAACCCTGTGTCCAGCCCGGGTCTCTCATGAAAAGAAAGACTTTGAGGTCTTGGAGAGTGTCCAGAGAAAGACAATGGAGCTGGTAAAAAGTCTGGAGCACAAGTCTGATGAGGAGCAGCTGAGGGAGCTGGGGGTGTTTAGCCTGGAGAAAAGGAGGTTCAGACCTTATCACTCTCTACAACTCCCTGACAGGAGGCTGTAGCCAGGTGGGGATCAGCCTCTTCTCCCAGGTAGCAAGAGACAGGACAAGAGGATGTGGCCTCATCTTGCTCCAGGAGAGGTTAAGATTAGATATTGGGGGAAAAAATTTGATCTCCTAAAGCATAGTCAGGCATTGGAACAAGCTGTCCAGTGAAGTGGTGGAGTCACCATCCCTGGGGGTATTTAAAAGAGGTGTAGGCATGGAACTTAGGGTATTATTTAATAGCGGAGTTGGCAGTGGTGGGAAAATGGTTTGACTTGTTGATCTTAGAGGTCTTTTCCAACCTAAATGATCCTATGATTCTATGATCTTGTAATCCCTAAAACTGTCAAAAATGCATTCATAAAAATTCTGTTGTAGGTCATTCCCAAAACTAAGTCAAGTCATGTAGCTTATGGAAATGAAGGCTTCACTGGAGTTAATTGATTTAATTCCAATGGATGAATGCTTTCATGGGCCAAAAACAGTGGTTTCTGGAGATGTCTTTAATCTAGTGAAGAAAAGCAGAACAAAAATTATGATGGAAAGCTACAAAAGATCAAATTGGAAATAAAGAACATACATCTGACAGCAAATATGCCTAACCTCTGGAACAGGACACAATGAAAAACAATGGAACTGTTATCTTCTGAAGAGTTCAAATAGAGGTTATGGAGACCTTTGTGGAAATTATGCTTTATTCAAATACAAGTGCCTGAGTCCACTGACGGGGAACAACGTGGTTTTTACAGTCTGTAAAATTCCAACAGACAGGCTGGATATTTCAAGCTTTCTGTTTTCTATATCCATGAATTTGTCATTATCTCTTCACCACTGAGATAAACAACCAAAAGAGAAGGAAGCAAAATCTTCAGTCTTGAGAATGTTTCGCAGCTCTTGCTAGTACTGAAGATGAAGTACTGACTGAAGATGAGGAAGGAAAACCTTTTCAACTTCATGCATTGATTCAGAGCCTGGAAAAAACATAATTTGTTACATGTGTCCCTTTATGAATGCACTATAGGCATTGCAAACCAGTGGCTCAGCACACTGGCAGACACTCCACCAAGCTATTTAGCTTCCCAATCACTTACATAACTGCTTCATTGATTTTACCAAAAAACTCTGTAGTCAAGCATCAAGAAAGAAACTGAATTACTCCCAGAATTGCATTCCACCATTCCCACCCCCTTTCCTTCCTTACCCCAGTGCTCAGAGCAATCACTCCCCATTGCAGTTGTTCTAAGCAAGGCTGTAAGACCCACTGGGGAAGAGCATTGTTTCTTAACAAGAGT
Source organism: Ploceus nigricollis (assembly GCA_013399945.1). Lineage (NCBI taxonomy): Eukaryota > Metazoa > Chordata > Aves > Passeriformes > Ploceidae > Ploceus > Ploceus nigricollis. Next base: position 169,453 of record VXBC01004526.1, read on the forward strand.
TTCTTCACACAGGATTCAGTAAGATGTCAGGTTTATGGTGTTTATGGTGTTGTGTGACCTTGTCCAACTGAGGGTGCTCGTACTTTCCCTTATAACGAGAAACGTGGCCTTGACTTAAATAAATGAAGGGTTTTCTACAACAGTAGTTTATTATAATGATGTGTCCCTGTCATTTTTGTATAAACATATGCTATTACATATGTAAGATACTCAGCCTGACAAGGCTTCTGTACATTTTTATTCTACATCCAGAAAAGCCTCTTGGGAACAGATAACACAGGATGCAGTAAAAGAAGAATGAAAGGAAAAGCTACCTTGAACTTGTCTGGTGGGAAGAAAAAGAGGCACATTAAATGCTCATAAAATGCCTTACAAATAACCCAATTACCTACTTACAACCTGCAATGCATGAAGTATTTCTCAAACTTCCCACAAAGGCTGACAAGAAGAATTTTTCCCTTTCACTACACGAAATGCAGTTACCTAATTCTGACACCGAGATGAGAATAACTCCTAATATTTCACTTGGATTAGCAGTTCCCACCAAGTGGTAGAGGTGAGAGATTTGTACTGGAAAGTCACAATGGCAAGGCAGAAAAAGTCTCTGCTGCTCTGAATTATTAGTAGTGCCTCACCTCAGAGCACAGCCCAGTCACACTGTTCTCTTGTCGGGGGCCTCAGGAGAAGGGAGCACAGCTTCCAGGGCACTTCAAGCCTTTGAGCAGTGCTTGGAGCCTACACAGCTATTTCACACCAGGGGTGGTGTCAGGGCAGGGCAGACTTCTTAAAGACTTAACATCCTGCTCAGGGCATGAAATGAGAATTTCATAATGTTTTATTTTGGGAAGACATTTTCAATTGCATCTAAGTGGAGGGAGAACAGTTTAGTGCCATCAAGCCCCTTAGATGCTGTTAAAAAACAGTAATTTTTTTAATTATGTAGGCAAACAATTGCATCTGAAATGTCATGCACCATGATTCCTTTCTATTGGTTGTCTTTATGTAGTTTACCCAATAGGTTCTGGTGTTCAGTCTTTTCCTGATATATCTTACACCATCTTAAATGGTGTTTTTGAGGCAGAGAAGCAGCTTCTTCAACAGGAAAGCACTTTGCTGGATGCCTGTCATAGATGTCCTGAAACCTTTATAACTCATGGGAAATGCCAGCAAGCACAACTCAGGGGTTTGTCAGTCATGTTTTTGTTGTGTCCACATAAATGTTCTGAAATATAATGACCTTACTTTCTAAAAAGCTTGAAGTTTAAGCTGCAGCATGCTGGAGTAAGTTGTGTCCATTGTGCCCTTCTATGCTTGCTCTTGAACTATGTAGAAAGATCTTTCTTCAGAAACATCATTATTTACAACTTTTCCTACCTCCTCTGTTTGGATAAGTGAAAAAAATCACTTTTGATTGGCATGATGGCTCGCAGAGGAACCATGAACCTCTTTTTTAGATTAATTTGCCTAGAAAACTTAAGATTGTATTTCTGCTGCAGAGGCTCGCTTTTTATTCCTTTGCAGAAACACTGAAAGCATGAAAAAAGTATAAATGACACAGCAATTCCTTTTTTCACCTGCAGGCAGGATGAAATTATTGGCCAGAGAGATGGAAAAGATGAAGCAGACACAGCTGACCGAGTTACTAATTTTGATTCCCATAGCAAGGAACCAGGCTCAGGGTAAATCCAGACAAAGGTGCTGTTGTATGTATCCTTTTCACAATGCCACCACAAGCAAAGACAGGGGTCAAAAATGTGAGCATTGCCTGTGGGCACAGTCCTTCTGTGTGTTATGCCCCTGTTTTTATTGTCTGACACTGAAAACATCTAGGGCTGGATAATCTAAACAAATTAGTTTTATGACCCAACCAAAAATTAGCATTAATTTCTGACCTCACTTGATTTTAATCTATGACCTGGACCCTGTCAGTCTACAAAGTCCTGAAATTTCTCTCCCAACCTGGGGACAGCTAATCCTTTCTTCAGGAGTATATATATTGCATTTCTTCAAGCATTCATGGAAACTTATTTCCCTCCAGCTGTGTCTGAAGACTCCTTAATCACTTCAGGTCTCTACTCTCCTGGTGCAAATCTCAGGCACAGACGTGAATTGGGGGCATGAATGAGCCCAAAGTTTTATTGGAACACCAACCAGCTCAACTAGGACTTTTCTTTCCAAGACAAACAGTATAAAGTGGCTACTGGTGTCTCAGACACCCCTGTGGGTTCTCCTCCTAATCTGATCCTTGCTGTTGACTTTCCCTCATGATCATCATCCTGCCAGTATTGACAGGCCACTCCAGGGACTAATCTTGGCATTCTTCATGTTGAATCTTGTACTCTTGCTGGACTGTAGCCCCCTGAGGATGATGTTCATTACTGTGGTTGCCAAAGCACATTAGGGACTGGGAGCTCTGTTTCCAGAGCAGATCATAGCAGATACCTCTCCTGAGTTAAGCTATAGCACTTGGCTGTGTGATATCACGTTTGGTGCTGAAACACTCATATGCACACTTATATGAAATTATTTTAGCATATGAATCTTCCCACACTTGGCATTACCTGAACCTTTGTTAGAGTTAGATGCAAATCCTTCTTTTCTTTTTTTTTTGTAAGACAGCTGGTACCATGAGGAGCAGCTGAGGTCACTTGGATTGTTCAGCCTGGAGGAGAGGAGGCTGAGAGGAGACCTCATTGCAGTTACAGCTTCCTTGTGAGGAGAAAAGGAGGAGCAGGCACTGATCTCTTATCTCTAGTGACCAGTGGCAGGACCCAAGGGAATGGCCTCAAACAGTGCCAGGGGAGGTTTAGGCTGGATATTAGGAAAAGGTTCTTCATCCAGAGGGTGGTTGGGCACTGGAACAAGCTCCCCAGGGAAGTGATAACAACACCAAGTCTGACAGAGCTCAAAAAGAGTTTGGACAAAGCTCTCAGGCACGTGGGGTGACTCGGGGTGTCCTGTGCAGGGCCAGGACTTGATGATCCTGATGGGTCCCTTCCAACTCAGCATATTCTATAATTCTATGATGAAAATGATGGAAGTTATAAATAGTCACAAGTACAGAAGCAGGATGCATGCAGAACACACCCATGGGCAAACACAGGCTCAGTTCTGCTCATCTGAAACAAGCTGTCATGAAACAGATGTGCTCTTATGTCTCACTTCATTTATAAGTCAATAAACACCAAAATCTGTAATATGTTGTGGGTGGTGGGGAAAAAAAGAAACAAAATAAGCTCCCTTTGGAGGTAGGGTGCTTGAAAAAAATCAGAGGAATTCAGTAGGGTTGTCTTAAAAAATGGTTCTGGAAAACAATCACATCTGCTGACTGTTGCAGTCTAATTCATCTGCAAATCTGTCATGCTGCATACAGAGGAAAACCACAAGCATTAGAAATCATTCCAGTATTTTCTGAGGGATCCATTTACTGTGTAATCATTGTTTAGGTAGCTATGAACAACTTTTTCTCTTTCTTGCTTTGCTGTGACACCCTTAAATAGTACTCAGTCTTTTACCAGCACAGAATGCTAATGTGCAGAAAGATCTGCTGTTTTCATTCCTCTACAGTGCATCATTTTTAAAAGGAGCTCATGTGGGCCCCTAATAAACAGCTATCAGATGCTCTGCTCATGCTCAATACCCTCTGCCTTGAACAAGGAATGCAGATAGGTCCAAAAATATAATGCTATTGTATTTATAGCAGAGCAAAAATTTAGAATGCAAATTAAAGAGCATGGAAATCATCTGACCTTACTCAAAGATCACGTCAGTTTCCCAGAAGGACACATAACATCTGAGGTTTTCAGGCCAGCTGTAAGACCCAAGCTAACCTTGAGGTTTGGCAGTGAGGCTGGATGAGATGATCTTTAAGGGTCCCTTCCAACCCAAACCAGTCTGTGACTCGATGCTGTGAAGGAGATAGCAATTGAAATGAGAAGCAGAGTGGCAGAAAATAGGCGAACTTTTCTAACCTGATTTCTTCTGGCAATCCCCAGCATTTCCTGTGTTTCCCCTCAAACCAGACCAAAGATTTTTTTCGGTATCTTTGTCCTGTACAGCTGCCAGATGTGCTAGGAATACATAAATGGAATTAATACTGAGAATAACACCCAGGACATCTCCCTGATGGACCTCCACAAGCCCTGGGCTTTATAGCATTACATGTATCCAGTGTGTATATCCCTGTCAGTGTCACACAGATGCTGCAGTATTTATCACCACCATGCTCCAGCTGCACAGACAAATCATTGCTCTCCACAATGCTTAAAACAACCTTAACAGTATATTGCAACCCACAGAGTTCTGGGACTTTTGTTGTCTCTGATCAGGAGAACATAACCTGAGACCCAACCCTGAAAATCTTGAAAACTCTACCCTGTGCCTTATATTCTCCAAAACATTCCTCACCTGAGCAAAATACAAGGAAATGGCTCATTCATGCTACACTTACTTTTATATTACACCAGATGCTCCTTGATTTGTAATCCTCTCTAGCCAAACTTGGAAGCCCACTCCACACTGTGTAAAAGGAGTTAGTTATCTCTTCAGTGCTCCTGGAAATGTTATCAGGTGCTGGTCCAGTGCAGTTTTGCTGTGGATGAGGGGAAGAGTTCAGCAGTGCTTTTGCACTGATACAGACTCATGGGGGGTGCTGACACCTCAGAAGGCATTGCTGATGGAAGGGGATCTTCCCTGGTTCTCCTCACCTCCATCACTGCACACAACAGTGGGACAACATAAGGCTCCCTGAGTGGTCTCAGGTTGCATTAATCACTTATTATCTGCTTCTGGAAGTGTGTCTATAATGCCAGCCTTGAGGAGTTTGCTACCAAAGAGACAAATGGGTTGACTATGGAAGGAAGTGAAGAGCTCTAAGCAACAAAGGGATTTGTCTGATGCTTCATGGTTTGTTTGTATCAGATCCTTGGCTTGTTTTGTTGATCCTAACACAGATCTAAAGAATGAGGTTGTTTCACTTCAGATAACATACAAGGTTTTTCAGGCTGCTGTTTTGAACTGAGCATAAACATCTATCAAACTTTTTTCTTACCATAAACAAAACCTTATAGAAGAGTTCCTGCCTGAGGAGTTTAATCCTCTTAGAGCCTCAAAGGGACTCATGGATTTTTGTCTGTTTTCTGTCAGTGTTAGAGGATTTGATTGATTCTTTCATTATTCTTCCAACTCAGTATAATGGAGAGTGGCATTTTACTTGGAGAGATGTGCATTGGCTTAAAAAAACACTCCCAGTTCATCCATCTGCTAGAGCTCTGGAGAGCTGAATGGTACTTACAATTTTAGATGTTCAGTCTAACACAAAAAAGATTTCATTTTCCCTTGCTTTAAAGTGTTACACTGTGTTCATAGTTGTATCCCAGGTGAGTTTCACTTTTGGTCTTAACCAGGGCTGGGCCAGAGCCTTTCCTGCCCTGGAACAGATCCAGGGTTGATTCTTGCAACCCTGAAGGGATGGACCATGCCCCTCACCATAAAAAGCCACAGCAGAAGCATGACCCAAAGACCACAGAGACACGTGGTGCCCTGGTGTCAGGCAGATGTGCCAGGGAAGCTTGCACAGCTGCAGGCAGATCCCAGACAAGACCCAGCCTGCTGCTCCACAGAGATGCACAAAGTGGGATGCTCTGCACAAAATGGGATGCTCTGCAGTGAATGCTGGACCATCTCAGTCTATGAGCATCAGCAGACAAGATACAGTGTTCACTTACCACTTTTAGTTTGAGTGCTTAGTTGTCACTTTTAGTTTGCAGATGACATCTCCACCACAAAAAAAAAGGAATAGGTCAGTTTGCAGTAAAAAATTAAAGGCAGGGACAGAGGCACACAGAGGTAACAACCTTTTTTAAGAGCAATGTTCCAGGCAGCCAGGTGTGTCTCAGTCAATTCAGCATCTCTGTATGGCCACATCCACCTCAGATGGCAGTGGGGACGGTCCCTTTCTTCATCTGAGCACCAGGCTGGAGCATCTTGGTGCTTCCCTTGGGGCAGATGCGCAGGGTTTGTTTTCAGGCAGTCAGGCACATGGTGGGGGATGACCAGGTCTTGCACCCAGCCCCAGTAGCCCTGGGACAGTGTTTTAAAAGGGGTGGTTTCTCTACATCCTCGGCCTCAGGTAAACTGTCACAGTTTTGGCTGCACTTGTGGCTTGCTGCAATTCACCTCTCATTCTGCTGCATTCACTGGAAGACACTAGCATGGAGAGAGATCCTGCTTGGAATGAACAAACCTGTTCCTTGTCCCTGTCCCTCTCACTTGTGCTCCAGTATCACCCAGAGCACACTTTCTGTTAGGTACAATATGGCAGCAGTGGTAGCAGAAAATGCCACCAGCCTGAGGCTACAAAATGACTGAGATTTGGGTCCAAATCCAAGCTCTAATACACCCCTTGGAAAGATGCCTTCACTTTCCTATGCTAATTTTTGGTTTTGGTTTTTTTTTTTTTCCCCTCTACTTTCTGTTTGTCATTTATTTAGAAGCTGAAACATTTAAAATGGGCAAAATTCTCCTGTATATTTTGTAGGTAATTAACATGCTGGTGCTCTGGTTGCCTGCAAGGACTACAGAAAACAAGAATGAAAATGCAGCTTACTGCACAGATCCACTTTGATTAAGCCTCTATTTGCATTCAGCACAGCCACTGTGGCTCACAGACACTCCCCCAGCAACTCGAACCAGCTACAACACCCTGACTCCTGCTTGAATAGCTCTGGGTAAAGCTGACAAACATCACCCCCCAAACCTCCACTCCACCCACCCCCACATACCTAATCAGATTTCCTTTATTACTTAGGTTGGATTTTGGGATAAAATATCCCAGAGTGAGATAGTTTTGTTGCGACCAGGTCATTCTTCAAGTGTAGCTCTTTCCATTTGTGCCAGCATTTCCGCAGGCAAAGAGTGTTTAGAAATGGAAGGAGGGATTTGAGATAAAGCACTTAAATCCTGAGATAATAGAGCAATTAACACTAGAGATGAGGATGCTGCAGCCCAGGAGACCTTGCTCAGCTGCTGTGCTGTTATCACATGATCGGGGAGCATATTTGAAGGTAATAGCAAATAACTTCATTAAGCTATCAATAGATTGAGAAGCTTGAAGAGCTTTTGAAAAAAAATAAAAATCTCTTTCTCTCACCAGGTGGCTTCCAAAAGCTCTCCTAGTTCCCACACAATGGTATTTTCAGAATCTTGTTAAACACAGTGGGAAACTTAAGTGCTTAAACGTCCTTGAATGTTTTTGTCTTGGCGTTTAGCAACCAACCATTTTCCTTTGCTGCCCTCTCGTGGGAGAACAGCAGAAACATGCCCATTCAGAGCAAAAATAAAAGCTTTCATTCACCAAAATATATCCTGACCTAAATTCACCTAGACTGGAGATAGATGTCTGTGAAAGAAGCCTGTTTTATTTCATGCAGTTTCTTCACCAGAGGAGGTTTTCTGTTGGTTCTTGTCTCTGTATGGTACAGCAGCTCAATGTCAAATATCTGTGTGGTAACACAGCATCAGCCAGGACAGGTGAAGCCAGCATGAAACAGTTTTTCCCTTAATGAACTGGGGCAAAATAGACATATATACATACATACAATATATATCTATATGTACTGTATAAACAAGTATTATGTAAATATACATTTAAGCACAAGTACAGGCTGGATGGGGAATGGGTCAAGATTAGCACAGGAGAGAAATTCACTTTGTGGACAAAAAGCTTATTGTGATTCAGCAATGTGCACTTGCAGCCCAGAAAGCCAAATGTGTCCTGGATTGCATCAAAATAAACATGGACAGCTGGTTGTGTGAGGCGATTCTGCCCCTCCACCCTGCTCTGGTGAGACCCCACCTCGAGTGCTCTGAGGTCCCCAGCACGGGAGGGACATGGACCTGTGGGAGCAAGTCCAGAGGGCACCCATGAAGTTGATCACAGGGCTGGAGCACCTCTCCTATGAGAGGAGTTGTTCAGCCTGGAGAAGAGAAGGCTCCAGGGAAAACTGATGTCTCCTTCCAGTACCTACAAGGGTCTATAAGAAACCTGGACTTTTGATCTCAGTTCTGAGGTTCTCAGTGTCACTTGCACTCCGCATTCATCTCACGTTACAGATGCTTTTCACTTTTGTAAGTACATTTTTATCCAAGAATTTCCAAGATGAGATCTATTGTTCAGGGTAATACAGTTTTATCTCTAAAATGAAGCTGAAGAAAGGTAATTTTGAGGTTTATATGTTTGTGGAACTGCTTGAGATGATAAATGATGAACATTATGCAAGCCCTTGTTTATTATCAGGTAAATAATTTTTATTTATGATTATGACAATAAAAAGTACAGTTCTCCATGCAGACAGTCTTTTTTTACAAAATAGGGAAGAACAGAAAATACTCCAAAAAAACCCAAATAATCATTCATTTGATGGTGTAAGCCCATAGGAATGACAAAACTCACAGGCAATTTAAAGATGTCCTGTGGCATCATGAACATAGAGTGTAACTTTATGGTGGTAAATCATAACAATTTACCTGAGTATTTTATAGCTGTGGCAAGTTCCCTCTCACAGAACCAGTTTATTAACATCTTTAATTTCTGACTAATGGTTCCACGTGATGTTTATTTATGAGTAGCCAAATGTTATTATCCAATACAGGGTGGCCCAGAGCAGATAATGTAATAATCTCCCGATGAGCTGCAGCCAAGGCTGCCTCCAGCTTGCTCCACTGTCAAAGAAAATATCCACAGAATGTGTGACATAAACCTGAGAGGCCTGAAGGTCTTTCTGCCATCCCGGTGAAACAGAGCTGTAAAAGCTTTGGGGACTGCAGGGCTCTGTAGGTGCTGCATTGCAACTAAATGTGGTCTCTCACTAAGGCACTGAAAACAGCATCAGCTCAGACACTTTAAATAACCTTGAGATTATTTCTGCCTCTTTTTTCCTCTCCAGTTAAAAATTATCTCTTTCGGATGGCAAAGGCTGAATTCCATAATCAGCAGGCAGATATTCACATCTTTAAGAAGTGGCTGACATTTCCAAACTCTGGCAGTTTATACCACCATAAACCCTTCCCATGAGTTTTCAAGAAGATTCCCCAAGTCCCTCTTTCCTTGGGCATGCAAAAACCTTTGGAGTCACCATTAACTGAAGTAGATGAAGGAGCACACCCCCATAAATCCACCACCAACCCCCTTCAGATGCCACTTTGGGTGATGCTGGCATGTACAGGTTGGCCAAGTTAGTTGTTTGAGGGTGCTTAAGGAACTAAATGTCAGCCCAAAAATAAATGGATTTGAGAGATTATGCCACTTCCCCCCTCCCCAAAAAATGATTAATTCATTAAACCAGTGCATTCTTTGTGGTACTTCACAGCTACTTCTAAAGTAAAGACCAAACATTGGGTTTTATGTAAAATCCTGCTATTCTGAAACCTAGTGAGTTCACCTAAGGGGTCTAAGGGGATATTTTCCCTTGGTACCTTCCTATTTTCAGAGAAGAATATCACTGCAGGTCTTCCTGTTGGACTGTGCTGTATCTCAGTTTTTGGTGTATGTGACTTCCCAAATCCAGAACAACTACAAATGTTCTGTGTTAATGGTTCTGTGATCATTTAGAGAAACAAAGAAAATTCTTTGTGTAAATTTGGTGAATTACTTTAGAAATGTTTAAAGGGGGAGACCACAAATCCTAGAAGAGGACATCTGGTAGCTGGAGTGGGAAAGTTCGTCAGCAAGCAATTAATTAATGATGTTGGAACAGTGCAGAACAGCTACATCCCCATTAATTTTTCAGGAAGCAATAGAACATATCTTGTCAAAAGTGGTAAGTGTTATGAGCCAGAACCTCGGTTCAAGAGGGTGAATCACTGTAATGGAAGAGATTCATCTACTATGAGCTTGGCACTAAAATTTAAAGTGCTCTCACTGGGCTCTGCCAGAGATAATGAAATAGGCATCACTGGGATTTTTTTCTAGCAAAGTATCCCAAAATATTTTTCAGTGGAGGTCAGCAACACAGCCACAATTCTACAGATGAGCTAACTAAAAAACTAAGAGGCAAATCAATTTATTCAAGGTCACACAGCAAACAAGCATATTCCATTCTTTGAATTGGACACCCTTACTCTGCCCACTTGACCAAACTGCATAATGTTTGCATTCTCTCAGGCCAAAAAATGCTCTATTTGTTCATGCAATGCCTGACATAACTGTGAGTGCCTTTCTATGGCTGATGAATGCTATCCAGTGTGCAAACAGTCTGGCAATTCACTAATGCTCTCCACCCATGTGAGGCCCACGCTCTTTTTTATCTCCTTTGACCACATAGCAACACACGTAGCTGGAGACAGCACTACCTCATGATGGAGCCAGACAAGTGTAAGCATCAGTAATTTGCTACAGTAACTACTGATTTGTTTAAACCACTGACACTTGTAAACTCATCCACTGCCTGCCACGTGTCTCATTAACAAGCAGTCCAAACATGAAGAGCAAAAATATATATTGCTTTGAGATGTGGGGAAGGTGAGAAATGGAAATCAGGACTCTGTTCCAAGCCAATGCAAATTTCTGTAAATCACTGGTTGGTGCAAATGGGTGTAGCTCTGTTGCATTGACTGATGCTACATTAATTACCACCTGCAGAAATTCTAGCCCATAAGGTATCATTTTCCTTGTGCTCAATTTAAGGAACAGCTTAACCAATCTTGTGCTCAGAGCATTGAAAACAAACCAACACCTTCAGGTCCTAATTTTCTGCAATCATTTTTCTTATGTCCTCATACAGAATGTGGCAAAATGAACGAACACAATGTCAAATCACAGTTTTCCACTCACTGGACCCACAATAATATTTAACATCCAGAAAACACAACATAAATTATGTGAGAAGGAAGTGATGCCAATTAGTATCTCACCTATGGATTTTCAGTACTGAGCAACACATTCAGTTCTGCAGCAATTTCTGATTCCCAAACTGTAGAGACAACTCTGCTTATTCACACTTTGTGAATTTAGCACATTATTTTGTCTCAGAGACCAACCCCAACCTGGCTACAACCTCCTTTCAGGGAGTTGTAGAGAGTGATAACATCTCCCCTGTTCTCCTTTTTCTCCAGGCTAAACACCCCCAGCTCCCTCAGCTGCTCCTCAGACTTGTGTTCCAGACCCTTCACCAGCTCCATTGCCCTTCTCTGGACATGCTCCAGACCCTCAATATCTTTATTTTCATGAGAGACTGCTGTGGGGTGATTTTCAGGTTAAGGTTTCACCCAGCACGCCCCTGCATTGTCCCCAGTTCTTGGTACAACCCAGATGTGGCAATCTCCCTAGCTCAAGCCATACGTCACTNGACCCAAAACTGGACACAGAATTCCAGGTGTGGCCCCACCAGTGCTGAGTACAGTGCTGCTGGTCACTCTTTACTGATAACAGCCAGGATGGTGTTGGCCTTCTTGGCATCAGCTGCTGTTCAGGAAAGGTGCAGGGCCCCCCTCCCACCCTCTCTGCTGCTCACCCTGTTTGGAAGACCTGCGCAGCAGTGAACATCATGTCAGATATGCCACAGCTGAGCCACTTTCTCTCTGCTCTGGAACTCTGCCCAGCCCTGCTTACAGCACCTTATTCAGCTTTATCAATCTGGCATCTAATATTTTCCTCTTACATCTATCTATATCCTATATATATATATGTATGTATGTATATATATAATTCCTCCATTTTCTTACATGTCTCTATTTTCTTTCTTTGAATTTTCATTGTGTTGACTGCATTGTCCTGTGTCCAGTGATGCTCAGAATACAGATACTGACACTGCTCAGCTAAATTACTTTGCTTTGCCCAGTTTGTTTATGGTGGCCAAAGGTTACAGTAGTAGCTTGTTGAAAAGCTGCAGAGTCCTAGAAAGCAGGATAGAAAGGAAGAAAGCATCTGGGCCATCTTCCTGATTCAAATCCTGTCACCTCTATCCATAACATTCCCACAGATATATTTCTGTTTCTACATTTTAGCCAAGACCATTAATTTTTAATATTCCTCTACCTACTGCCTAAACAAAAATATCATTTTCATTGGATCATTTTGTTCATTTTCCTCTAAGCCAAACCTACTATTTTATTTGCTAGTAGCTTTTGTGCTTTTATCGTTGTTAGTGGTGTTCACATTTCCCTTTAATTCAAAGGTCTAAGAACCCCATTAACAATCAGCCTACTCACCTTTCTTAAACCACTAACAGGGGTGTTAAAAAAGATTGATTCTTACTGTAGCCATTACTTCAAAAATGCTGCAATTTCAGTGGTTTTTAGCCCACTTGCCTGCAAAGACATTTTGAATTCGTGTTTTGGGTAGGAATCCATTCACACACAATTCTCGATATCTCTTTCAAATCAAAAGCAGTTCTGGCTTTAAGGAGAGCTGCAGGGGACAAATCTTTGCAGTGTAATTCTGTCAAAAATCAGATTTTCAAAACATGTCCCATGCTTTTCTGCACACAGTATTTTCTTCATTCAAGAACACTCCTGTAGCCTTATTTCCAATTTAAGGGACAACAATTTCCAGGGTCGTTTTCCTTTCATCTTCTGAGCACTATTCTTTGGGTTTTCAGAGCTATCAGTTGTCTGATGCTTTCCAAGTTTTACTGTTATTCACCTAAATGAATGTATTTCTTTATCATTTAGACATGTCTCAGCTCAAGGGAAGTGAGAGAAAAATATAGCCTTTTTGATAATACCTGATGAGGCAGCTGGACCCTGCACCTGCACATGGCTCTGAGAGACAGTGTTCGGCAAAATAGCACAATGGCTCCTTTTCTGATGCTGAGAAGCTCTAGAAGACTCCTTAACCTTTTGGTGGTTGACAGGTGATCTGTAGATCTCAGAAGTGTGGCACACCTGAGGACCTGAGCATCTCAGCAGTCCCTCAAGCTGCTGGCTGGCCTTGGGTTCCTCTGGGATATGGTTCTCCAGAAACCTTCACTCACTGTTGCATCGTGCCAGGACACCTCAGTGTCAGCTCACCGTGAAAAAGTGAGTACAGATTCCAGGCTATTGCTTTCTAGCTATGTCTGCATCACCTGGGCCACAAGGCTGCACATTAACAGCTGCACAGACCTGGCAGATGCCTCTGCCTCAAGATCTGCTCCAACCTGGAGGGTTTAAAAGTTCAGATAAGAAGGCCTAATTAGTTTTGGGAGATATTCTTCCATGCTTTTAATTGGCTTTATGCTTAAGAAAATTTAGGCTGTGAGAGATTTAGATATGGCTGTGAGAGATTTAGATTTTCAGATAGCAGAGAAACTGTTTATTCACAAGGAATAGGAGTCTGCAGAAATCTTTGTCCCGTTCTGTGAGAGGGGGAAAATATCCAAAACCTGTGGTTAGATGCTTGAAGAACACCAGCACAATTATACAGCTACCACTCTTAGAACAGGAAATGATCTGTGTAATAGACCCGTAATTCAGCCACCTGTTTTAATTAGGAAAAATGTAATTAACATTGAAATCACTGCCTTGAGACATAGGTTTACTGGAAGAATGAGACATTGGTCAAATTAAGAAGGTAAGGATATCTAAATGTCCATTTTACATCCAGGAGGTGTTTCCAGACTACTAAACAGGAACTTCTCACACTCTTGACTATTGTAAAAATGCAGGTGAACCCAGGATGGGAAGAAATGATGATGTCTGACTCCAGTTCAGAAGGCTGAATGATTTCTTTATTATATCTATATTATAATACATTAATATACTATTTTAACAGGAT
>VXBC01004526.1:183265-260979 GCA_013399945.1 Ploceus nigricollis
TGCTCTTCTATGAAAATTTCCTGAGAGAGCATAGAATGTGGATACCACACTTGACCAGTTACATTTTACTCTTATGCTGTTGCACAGCAAACCTAAGCAAAAATAATGCTTTCCTAGAAGTGTATCAGACATTGTCATCTGCTCAGGACCAGCCCTCAGCAGACATTCACAGGGAGCTCATCCAGCCCTGCACAAAGTCTATAGGTTTCCTCCTTACAGTGAGAGGGGTTTCTGCATAAATTTGGATATACTTCTTTAGACATCTTTAGAACACACAAATTCCCATTTGTTCACCTCAGGTTTAAGAATACTTTCTAATAATATCTGAACTAGGCCACCAAGGATGTGCATTTCACAGGACTGGTACAACAGACATTTTCTGGAGAGATACATCAGTAATTGACTGTCCCTGAAGAGGACCCAATTTTATTTCTACAGAAGGCTTCCCATGGCAGATATATAAACCATGATTCTCCCATCAGAACATAGCAAAGAATCCCACATTTAATGCCTATCTTAGCTTCTCCCCTATCTCATTAAAACCAGCTGGAGCCTTTCTGTCTCTTGAATAGGCCCCAACAAGATACAAAGCAATTGTGATTAATGTTTAACATTGGTAAAGTTAAGACAAATGCCAGCATTGGTAGTAATTGACTCCAAGAGTTTTTAATTCCCACAAGCAACCAGTTAAAATTAGTTCTACTTGAGGACTTCTGGACTTTATGTCAGCCCTTGCATGTCATGATGCAGGCCTGCTCTGTCAAAACACCAAAGCCCATAATCATGGGGTAAGTGGGCACAGAAAGCTAAGGGAGGGGAGAGAACAGTGAAGTATTGTTTTGACCAGATTAAGTGCTCTTGTAGCCAGTGGTGAGTCAGTGGAGTCTGGGTTGTGACTCAGCTGGTCAAATGTGGGCACCTGCCTGGCAGTCAGACAATCACATCCCACACTCCTTTAACTCTACCCAACGGGTCTCTGCTGAATACAAAGGGATCCCATGGTCCTATATAGGAGTCTGTATTACAAACACCCAGATCTAAGTGAGATAAATTCCCCCACAGGTGCCATCTTGGATTTTGGGGGCAGTAGGTGCCATATGAAGTTGTTGGAAATGTAAATGCAAATCAGAACTTGATTCCTGGAAGGGAGATCAGCTCTTCTGTGCAAGGACAGCTGCAAGGTGGAAGGTCTGTCTCTATCCTTTGCAGAGATCTGGGCATTAGCGTTCATACACAAGATCTTCCAAAATCGTTCTACCTTCTCTTACTCTTTAATGGCTTCTATAAAAGGTACTGATAAAATTCTACTACATTTTTATTTTTCAAGGCATAACCATTCATTATCTTCCTGCTTTGCTTTTCACTGACTAAATTTTTTGTTTAATCTTCTGGCTAATATTGATGCTGATATTAATGCCCTTCTCTTCAGAAACTCCCGTTCCATAATTGTTATTAATATGATGTCTGCCATTCAAGGAAAATGCAAATTTTTTATAAGGGTTCTATACAGAAAATTAAAGATCATCTCTCATGGCTGATGGAAAAAAGTTCCTCTCTATTAACCTTCATTATCATAATGAATTGTCACCACTGACAAGAAGTGATGTAAAATGAGGTTTAAAAATAACCTCAGACTCAAGTTAATCAAGTCATGCCCGGGGATGGGAGGATTTTTAGTTTGTGACATCTGTCAAACCCTCAACAAAGGAAAATAATCTGTACAGGTGTGTTAAAGGGAGACTTGAGACTTCAGCCTGCAAAACCAAGGAGGGCAGTTCTTCATTAACAACAGGATATGAACCCCCAGATGAAATTTAATCATCTTTAACTTTCATCCTTTTTAGGCCATGCATCAGTGCTACTGAAAACAGAAGATACTGGTACAGCTGTATTACTTTAGGAGTGCTAAAGTATGAAAAGCCTCATTTGAGAAAGATCACAGAGGATTTGTTGAAAGTCACAAGAGACCTGAGGTGTTTGTTGCCTTACCTGTAATGAACAAGTTCCCGGTGTTCCCTGGGGACACAGATGCTCCGGGCGGGCAGGGCCTTCCCGGTTCCCATGGCAGCACTGGGATGCTGCCGGCTCTGACTGAGCACCGGCATTGGGATGCTAATAGAGCTGTTTTGTTCTGTTTGTTTTCTCTAAATTACCTGGAGATAACCTGCCTCCCCCCACCCACGCTGCCATTCTCTGACTAAGATGCAAATAAGAAACCCTTGGGACCATGGGAGCATTTTTGGGGGAGAAAGACACCCCTAAATAAAAAACTGAACACAGTAGAGGGGGCTAGACAAATGCCCTAGCTGAGGAAGAGGAGGACACATCTCCTGATCGGCTTTTGCCCCATCACCATCACCTACAAAAGACTAGACTTAAGTGGGCTGTGGAAAGCAAAAACAAAGAGACAGAATTTCCTGGTGTTGCCACAAAGAAAGGAGAGGGGACAGCTGCTGTTCTGGACCTCAGTAACAGACTCTGCACGCCTCCTTCCCCTTCGGCTACCAGTGAAAGCTACAACAGCGGGGGTGAGCTCCGTGTTGAGCCCCCTGCCCAGCTGATCTTTTTAATAAAGAGCTGAACATAAATAAAGGCATTAGCCCTGTTCACTTCATTACCCACAGGACCAGCCTCTATGCATCCTACAACTCTGTGCCTTGGACAGGTCCCTCTGACCTTGTACAATGTCAGTTTTGAGCCATGCAGAGAAGAAAGATCCATGGTCCAATCCTCACAAATCAATGAGCATAGGCTGCTCCCTCAGCCCGCACAGGGTGGGATTTACAAATCTGTCTTTTAACACTGTTTTGGTTGCCTTCTATAAGGTGCTAGAAGTGCATCATGACAAATGAATAACTTGCTTCAATACCATTGTTTACCAATCACATCCATATATTTTCTTTAAAATTCCAGAAAAGCTGCAGAGAGTTAAGGACCACTGTGCTGTCAGGGTGTTTTATCAACCCCTCACATTTACATAGTCAGCAATCAGTGAGGATGTTACACTCCAACAGCAATTATACTTCTTGCCATCTAATCAAGATAACTGTGATTGACTTTGCTACATCTTCAGAAGAAACAGGGTCAGTTTTCCCTTCGTTATTTTATGAAGGCAACGTCTTATGCAACATCACAGAAACTCTCCTCACACACCACACACAGGTAGTACACTCATGTATTTTCTTGGGAAGGAGTGGTAGTTTTATCCAGAGATGCACACCTTGAAAACTTCATGTAAATTCATGTTTTATGCGAAGTCAAATTCAGGATATTAAATTTTAGTAACAAGCCCTTTAATTCCCTACCTCAACTTGGCTAATGATGCCCCAAATGCAATAAAAACCAATGCCAGTATAAGTACTGAGCTAAATCATTTTGTACAAGCTGAGAAACAATGAGAAATAAAATATTTCAAGAAAAAATTTTTGCCTTTTCATGAGGAATGAATCTGCCAGATGTTCATTGTGATCGACTGGAGGGGGATAAGTGTTGGAGGTAGCAAAGAACTTACTCTTTTGCCAGCTATATAGAGATAAAAATGTGTTTCACATGAGATGGTCAAAGTTTAACCCCTCATTAGAGCAGTATCTTATTTTCTGTCATTACATCCATCACAGCTTTGATCACATTCTGTGTTTGCTCCTATGGTAGTGCTTGCTTGCCAGGCACAGCCTGTGTTCACTTGCTTCTATTTTAGTATTGAGGTCTTTACAGCTAAATACTTTTGTGATTTTTCTCCAGTGACATCAAGGCAGACAAGTGCCCTAAAGTATTTACACTTGGCAGCAAGAACAAGTTGTTGCAGTCAATGTAAACACCTTTAACAAAATAAGAAATTAAAATTGGATGGCAATTCTAGTAGGTGATTGCAGGAGTAAAATTTTTATTGTTTCAGATGAGAGTTATGATGATTTATTGTTAAAAACGCATGTAAAACAAATAAAAATAAATTAATTTGGTTTAAAATGGACATTAAATTTTATTAGATAGCTACAGAGCCCAAGAAACACAATTTCACTAGAGCTTTGACCAAATTAGCTTTTAAATTTGCAATTTCTTTATTCCTTTAAGGGTTGAATTTTTCATTGCCTCCCTAACAATTTTCCACATCTCCAACCAGCAACCCTAAGAGAAGATATTGCAACTAGAGGTTTTCCTAATTTTTGCTGCCAGCTCCGACTGATGTTCTACTTTTGGTCAACAGGCCTTCATCACATGTCAGGGCTGGTTCCTCCCTTGTGTTTGATGGCCTACCTGTCTGACACAGCTATCACATCTCCTTTGCAGAGAACACCACCTTACAAATTAAAAGGTGGCTTGAGAGTAACCATCTCTCTAAATTTCTGCTGTGCTTTCAGTTTCTGGTGATTTTCTTTCAGAGAACTTCCTCAGGTCACATCTTTTCGACTTACAGAGGAAATCACATTATTCTCAACAGATTGATTATGTGGTTGATTTTAGCTAAAAGTAACAAGTGCTAGTTAATGTAAAACATAGGGCTTTAGCTACATACCACTATATAAGATCTTTTTAAATTACTTTTAATTCTGGCTTATTTTCCACCTACCCCTGTGAAATGCCACATGCCAGAAAGAATGCAGCAGCTTATTTCCTGTGTAGAACAAGACAGGAGAGACAGGAGCAAAGGAGGGTTTGCAATGTATCATGACCACTTCTTCAGAGCACTTTTGAGGGCATTCAGCAAGCAACTTTCAGTGCATATGGCTGAGCCAAAAGACTCAATTCAACCACAACAATTAAAATTCAGCTAAATAATTCAGAAGTGAACTTAATGGGGGATATTGCTCTCTGGTTTCACATGTGCTTTTTTTTTTTTTTCAGAGGTAGTTTTGCATTTTTTATTTTTTTCTTTCACTCCATTATTGCTCCTCAGCCTTTTGTCATTGCAGGGAGGTGACTGTAGAACAATGAAAGTTCCGCAATATCCTCCATAAAAGTATTCCAGCTTCAGCCAGCCCATCCTCCACAGCAGCCCACCCTTTGCTGCCTTTAGCCTTTTATCAGGTTTGTTTTGCAAGGGTGCTGTTCATTGTGTTGCCCCAAAGCAAAGTGGTGTTCTCACAAATCACAAATGTACCTACAAATGCTCAGTAAAGCTCTAACACAGTGGAATATATAGGACCATATCCTATTCCTACTGCCAGTTGCTAAGGGGAGCACATAAGGAACACCATTTACAAAATGAAATAAAATGTGTTACACAGTTATGAGCAGTGATTAAAAAATTGCAGCTGCAGAGGTTAAATCTGATCCCCACTGCTTTTTATTAATTATTTGATAGATCCCATATCAGGTCTCTACCACAGCAGCAGACTACAGCTCATATTCCTCTTTATCCCTTGCTGCAAGCATTGCCACTGAAGATAATGATATTTTATCAGGTTTTTATCAGATACATAATAGAGTCAGACCAAAAGATCAGTGTTATGTCTTGGAAGTCTTTTGGTTCCACCTCAAGATGAAGAGGCTGACCTGGCTTGCAGGCATAGCCAACCTATGAAGTCAGGAGGAAGGAAGAAAGTCTTCTGGAACCTCCATGTGGGATCAGCATCCCCCTTCCCACCTTATCCTCATGCAACCACCCTGCACTGAGGGACAAGCCCACCAGACTCCCTCGTATGGGAAAATCACCCAATATCTGACATTACAATTATAGTACTGTCTTGGCATTTTGGATTGGACACCTCCACAAGACAACTAACTTGTATATTTATTCATGAAAAACTTTTAAAATTGCTCCTTTTGAGGGTCACATAGGAATCATATATTCATTATGTCATATATCTTAAAATATTATAGGCATAATGATGAAGTATCCATACATTGAAATATTTTGGTTAGATACTCTGTGGTAAGTAGGTGCACTAAATGCCCTCTCCCATTTTGCCATATGCCTCAATGTTTGTTATTTTTATATTTTTATACTGAAAATTCATCATAATTATAAAGTCTATCTCAGAGTTTCCATTAATTGTCACTTAACAATCCACAGATAATCCTAATCAGATTATGGAAATTTTTAATTCCTGAATCTCTTAACTGATAAATCACTAGTTCAGATAGTTACTAGGTAATAGTCCTCATACTGTTTTAACTATTCCATCTCATTAATCAGCTGTAGCCCTGTAAAACTTCCTTCACAGGTCTGCAAGTGTTACCTGATGCCTTCTGGGTCTGGGCTCAAAAGCACAGGCCAATAATTGTTTGAAACAAGATTCCTTCCAAGGAGAGAAAAGCTGGGCAAAGCTTCCCATGGGATCTTTCACAATATGAGGCAGTGGGCTGTGCTTGCTCTGCTTAATACAGCTTTAAGACCAGACTTATAAATAGTCCATGCTGTGAGTTTTCACCTGAGGTGTGCCTAGGGAAGTATCCCATAACCATGAAAGTTATTCACCCAGCAGTTTGGGGAAGGAAAGCACAGGATGGGAAATACGTGGTAGAAACGCTTCTCATGCCATGTATCTGTGGGACAAAGGAAGGAGTGGGAGAACCCACAGACTGCATGGTGGGACAACAGCAAACAGCCTCACCTGACCTCCCACTGAACCCCAATGCCCCTGGGGCAATCCTGCCCCTTGCCCTGGGCACTCCTGTGTCCTCAATCCACTGCTCCATTCCCAACATTGCAGCACAGGGTGCAGAGCCACCATGAAGGGCACCATCCTTCTTTCTCTCTATCCCAGCAGTCTGGGGACAGCAGTGGCTGTAGGTTTTTCTCCCCTAAGAGAATTGCACTGTTCAGAAAGTGCAGAGGGGAAAGTGCACTGTGATAAATACAAAACAGACACAGCTTTCTGTGTCTGTTTCAAAGAGACCATTCAGGGTCTCAATTGGTCCCAATCCAGACCATTGGTCCCAATCAGGGACCATTTTGCAACTGACTCAAACATTTTAGCATGGAACAAGTGTGTGCCATTGCCTCTTCAGAGATTTGATGAAAACCTGAGGACAGAGGTTGCACAGGCACAAAGAGGAGCTTAAATTAAAGATAGCATAAATAGAAACATGTTTTGTGGCCAAGATCTAAAAATACGGGATGGTAAATAAATGGGCTCTGTTAGTTCCTTGATCTTTTATCTAGCCCTGTCAGATTAGTGTATTAAATTATTTAGGCTGGATTGATTAGCTCTGATTTTCTTTTAAATCCCACAAACATCTTTTGTTGCCTGCAGCCTGGCACAACTATTTTGCTTCCCCCTCCCCTCCATACGTACTGCAAGGCATAAAGTTAATATGCTCTTTGCAAACTGCATAATCAGTTAGGTGATATTGAAATGCCTCCAAAAGCCTGAGCAAGTGCAGTGTGCTCAAATATCTTCAGCAGCAGAAGGATCCTTTAGGGATAAATACTAAATGTGGTGTGGTGGGATTTAACTCCATGCTTCCTATTACTTTTCACAGGAGGCACACAGCTGAAGATTTCTGCACCATGTTAAAAATTTAGGCCTTGATGTTTAAATATTGAACAAAATGTTTACGGTGAGGACATCAGTTGCTCTTTCTTTGTTGTTCAGCCACTACCAAAAAGGGATGGAAACAGTTTATGAGCTGTCATATTGACTCCTTTCACTGATGCTGCCGAAAATGAGGGCACCATTCAGGCAATTTTGCCAATGGCACAGAAGTGATGATTTTAATTTATTTCACAGTTCATAAATACATGTAGAGAGAATGTTAAAATTCCCACCCTGGCTTTCAACATCACAAGCACTACAGAAACACAGATTGAAAGGGAAGAAAAAAGTACCAAATTGTCTTCCCAGGAGGGAAATTTTTACCTCCCACCATGTTTTGGAAGTCCTGGTTGGAGGCAACATGGGCCATCCTGGGGAAAATGAACAGGAATAAGGATCACTCCTGCACATGGACCCCTCACCATTTGCTGTGTCCCTTTACCTGTAATATTATTGACATCTGCCCCTGTGCTGCTATTTCACTGTATATTTGTTGTGCTGTGGAAAGAACAGCAGCCACAGAATTTTGTCTTCTCATTTCAGTGTAGGAGTTAATTTAAGCAATCAGTAGGATGGCACACACATTATTTGAGTTGAATTTTATGTGATAAGTTTTTAGTAACTGACAGCTAATCATGGTCTTCTGGGATTTGTAGACCTCTGAAGAACTGAGGAGCTCCCAAAAGTTACTAAGAGGATGAAGAAATACAACTTCACACAAAGGACATAAACCCATCAGAATCAGTAAATAGTGGAAAGACATAAATGGGCAAAGGGTTAAAGTAGCTCTATTGCTATCTTGTAATGCTGTGGTGTGTTTTGCTACTGATCCTTCTTCTGGGGCCCTGTGGAGAGAGGAGCCCACGCTGGAGCAGGTTTGCTGGCAAGACTTGTGACCCTGTGGGGGACCCTCCCTGGAGCAGCCTGTTCCTGAAGGACTGCACCCCATGGAAGGGATCCACATTGGAGCACTGAGTGAAGAACTGCAGGAGTGTCCCATGGGAGAGACCCCATACTGGAGCAGGGAAGAAGTGTGAGGAGTCCTCCAGAGAAGGAAGGAGCAGCAGAGCCAATATGTGATGAACTGACCTCAATCCCCACTCCCTGTCCCCGGGTGCTGCTGGCAGGGAGGAGGTAGAGAAAATCGTAGAGAAATTGAGTCCAAGGAAGAAGGAAGGGCTGGGAAGAAAGTGTTTTAAGATTTGGCTCTATTTCTCCTCATCCTGCTTTGGTTGGTAATAAATTAGACTAATTACCCCAAGTCAGGTCTGTTTTGCCCATGGCAGTAACTCGTCAGTTGTCTCTTCCTGTGCTTATCTGCACCCACGAGACTTTTGCCTTATTTTTCTCTATCTTGTCCATCTGAGGAGGGGAGTGACTGAGCTGCTTTGGTGGGCACCTGGTGTCCAGCCAGGAATAATCCATCCCATTGAATAAACTCCAAAGCAGAAGGAAGAGAGTTCAGAATAGTTCCCAGGCTTCTGAAGGCACAAAAAAACCAAAAGTGAGAAGATCAGATGAAAGCAAAGAGGTGTGCAGTTGGTAGACTTCAAATATTGCTTAATGCTGCACGTCCCTTTTATACCAGCTGCATCCCAAGAAGAATCCAGGTTGACACATGATGTACATTAGCTTAGGGTAATCCACCAACACTTTAGCCAGAGATCCTGGAAATTTGTCAGCATGGTCTTCTTTCCTGATTAGTGGTATAAGAACCTTAGAGTCAGGCAACAGGAAACAAGAAAGAAAGAAGAGAACAAGTGACAGCCAAGCCTTCAGTGGTAAGAAATCAGGAAAATATGTTGGAAACCTGTTGCTACTATGATATCATTGTACACATGAGTAGCTATTGTCCCATGAGTTCTTTTATACATATAAATTTTATCATGTGTGTGGCTACAAATAGGAGATGAAATAAATCATTTTCTGGTGACAGCAACTCTGTGTTTTTTCTGAATATATGAAGGAATGATTTATTCAGCAGTGCATAGAAATTAAAGTCAGACCTGAGCAGTGCAGAGAAATGAAAGTCAGACACCTGAGGGTCTTTTCACAACTTATGCTTAATGGCAATTGTGTGACACCCCCAAGTCGTCTTATCTCTGTGCCTTTTTTATGCCAGCCTGAAGAACGAAGGCAGCAATAATTTCTTCTCAGAGGCCTCAGGGCCTCTGAAGGCAGCTTAACTGCTATTAATGCAATTGAAAATGGAAATAAAAGCATTCTTTTGCTTTTTCTTTATTTAATATTATCCTGAACTACAGATATGCTCCAAGATGATTTTGCCTGTTCATTTTTTCCCCATTTAATAAGAAACAACTCTATCAGAACCAGTTACCCTTCACCACATGAATTTTTGTAGGAAAAATTAAGATCAATTTCAGTTGTGTGGCCTAAGGCTGCAGTGCCCTTGCACAACTCTCTACTGCAATATCAACAACTGTGATATCAACTACCTCCTCTCATGGAAAGCTTTGTCTGCTTGAGCTGCTGGTTTCTGAGATACAGGAGCTGTATCTTGAGGGAGCTGCTTGTCTGTCTTAAATTTTGTCATCCATCCCAACAGAGTCCCAGGGGACAACTGTGCTGCCATTAGGTCACCAAAGGTCTCCAGCTTCAAAAGCATGAACTGAAACCTTGCTGGAGACAGGCACTGACAGCCACCTCCAAGTGTAAGCAAGTACCTGATAACCTGTGCCAAGAATTCAAGATGGACAGATGGAAGTGCTGGTCATAGCTTCCCCTGCCCTTGTGTGCTGCTAACTGTGAAGCTGGAGTGTCTTCAGTCAGAAGACAGAGCAGCCACTGAGCCTCACTTGCTTAGGGCTTTTCTTTATAAATGCCTGTGTTCAGCAGGATAGTTTAGATGATCTACTGAAGTCCGTTCTGTATTTATAGTCCATGGTCATTCGTTATTAGCCAGGAGAAATGATAAAATGGTAAAGTTGTAGAATGACCCAAAACCTGATAGGTTTCTCAAAGCAACCATTAGTCATATAGTGTGATCTAGAACATATGCAAGCTGAACTCATGCAAGATGTTATTTAACACAGGCACAATAAGGTTCATCACAGTGACTGAGTTGCACTTTCATAATAAAGAACTGTGTGTTTAAAAAAGGCAGCTCAGAGTTCCCTGAGGGTAACCAGATGAGCACTGACTCTTTTTGTAATAAATCACTGAAGAGACCAAGCCCCATTCCCAACTGTGGAAAGGAAATGCAAATCAGGAAAAGGTCTAAAGTATTTTCCTCTGCCTCAGGAACTCAGTGCTAAGATACTGAGCTCAGTGCTAAGGTTTGCATTTGAAGAACAATGGCTTCCACCCACTGCAAAGTTTGGGGGATTTTTCTTGTTCTTTTCCTTTAGTTTCCAAGAAACAAAGGTTTGAGAACAGTGTAGGGAGAGCACTAGGGAGAAAAACTAAAGAAGGTTGATAGAGAAGCTTAATAAAAATCACAGTGAGAAGATAAATTGATGACAGAATAGAAATGCTTCCATGTGGAAAAGATGACCTCTATAAAGACTGCTTAATGTAACAGAAAAGGACAGAATTCAGTCTTTTTTAAAGCTAGGCAAATACTGATTGGAAATAAAGCAATGTTTTAATGGATAATCAAGCACTGAAAATCTTTCTTTACAACCTGGTTAAATAGCCATCTCCCTTTAAATGCATCCTCTGTGACACTCTGCCTCTCTGAAAAGATATTTTTTAACTCAGTTATGGGCATTAAACAGAATTGCTGAGTGATAATCTGTGGCCTGGGTGATCCGGGAAGTCAAATCACAAGGCAATAATTATGGGTTAAGACAGTGGGACACAATTCTTCCAAGTCCTCGTCCAAACTCTTTGTGTGCTGTTATACCCTCTAAAATTCTTGCACAGACCTAATCTTTCAGTGCTCTCTACATGACCTTTCCAGGAGGTGAAGTGTCATTGACCTCTGTGCACAAAATATTTGCTTAAATCACAACATCAGAAGGATATTACTGGTGATGTTACACTAAGCCATAGTTCTGCCTCCAGTAGATCCACCTCCATGTCTCTTTGGACTATTTTTGACTTAAAGAGTATTAAAATGCATCCATTCCTGGAGATATCCTCCAGGTCCTTAGACTGCAGTATAAATTCACTATGACTTGCAATTTTTTATACATCTTCTACTCGCTGAAGCAAGGCAAACAAAAAAACAAACAAAAAAAAAAGAAAAGGTGGTATTTTCCCCAGAAATTTAATTATGTATTTTGTGTTTTGACGTCCTTGACAAGATAATATTTAGAATCTCACTGATAATCCTCTTGGTTGCTAAGTGACAGTAGAACTGAGGATGAGGAAAATTCAGTTTGCAGGAGAGCACCCACAGAACACTGGTACACTGTTCTCAAGATAACACTTGTACTGTTACAGTACAACACATGTCATGGAAAATGATAAGATAAAGAACATCCAAGAAAGGGACTCCTCCAGGAAAGCTGATGGTTTGCAGATTTGAACTGAAGCAGTCATTGCTCAAAAATATAAATGGGTTTCAGAGTGAAATCCGTGCTGTCATATACCATTGATACTTCCAGCTCATACAGCAGCCCCTTGCAGGGCTCTGATTCAGTGGTTTCTTGAGCTTGCTGCCATTACCCAGCCCTGCAAGGAAATGTGGGCTATCAGTGGCTAAGTTTATTCCTCAGAAGATTTGATCCCAGTGAAGGTGCAATCAAGGTATTCTATAAGTGGCAGGCTGACATTTCATGATGTCTGGTCCCTGTTCTTGTGGGAAACTTTAGCTTGTCATTTCCAGAAATTTCCAGTTTCTGCTGGAAACTCAACACAGCAGAGAGGAGGCAGTCTAGGAGGTTCCTAGAGTGTGTGGAAGAGACCTTATAAGAGTTTATGACCTTCAGAAGAAGAGGCAGGCAACTCAGAAAGAATTCAAATGTGCTAGGTCATGTAGAGAGAAAATTAGAAAGGTGAAATCTCAGCTAGAACTCAGTCTGAGCAGTGTTGTGAAAGATAATAAAGTTTTTTAGAAATACGTCATCAAGAAAAGGAGGGCTAAGGAATATCTCTATACTTTATTGTCATTGAGGAGGAGGACAAGGCTGAAGTATTTAATGCCTTCTTTGCCTCAGTCTTCAACAGCAAGACTGATATCCTCAGGACAAGCAGTCCCCTGAGCTGGTAGACAGGGATGGGGAGAAGGCTAGACCCCCTGTAATCCAGGAGGAAGTAGTTAGTGACCTGCTGAGCCATTTAGACACTCACCAGACTATGGGGCTGGCTGGGATCCACCCAAGGGTACTGGAGGAGCTGCTGGAAGAGCTGACCAAGCCACTCTCCATCCTTTATCAGCAGTCCTGGCTCACTGGGGAGGTTCCAATTGGCTGGAGGTCAGCAAATGTGACACCCATCTATGAGAACAGTTGGAAGGAGGATCTGGGGAACTGCAGTCCTGTCAGCCTGACCTCAGTGCCCAGGAGGCTTATGAAGCAGATCTTGAGTGCTGTCATACAGGATAGCCAGGGAATCAGGCCCAAAAAACATGTGTTTAAAAAAAGCAGGTCCTTCTTAATGTCCTTCTATGATCAGGTGACCCACCACGTAGATGAAGGAAAAGCTGTGGATGTAATCTACCTGGACTCCAGTAAATCTTTTTATACTGTTTCCCATGGCATTCTCCTGGAGAAGCTGGCAGCCCATGGCTTGGACTGCTGCACTCTTGGCTGGGTTAAAAGCTGGCTGGATGGCCAAGCCCAGAGAGGGATGGTGAATGGAGTTACATCCAGCTGGCAGATGGCAACCAGTGGTGCTCCCCAGGGCTCAGCAGTGGGTTAAGTTCTGTTTAATATCTTGTCTGATGATCTGTGTGAGAGGGTCAAGGGTACCTGTGGCATGCACATTTTCTCACTCTCAGGATTTTTTCATAGAGGAGCACAGAGAGAAGAAAGAGAAAACAATTCCTATTTCTGCTTCTTGTTTTCCCATGTGGAAAGTGTTTGGAGAATTGTTTACCTCGGGTGATTCCTTGATTAGATTCTGGTGAGGATTATTTAGGTCTGGTGGCCAATAACATCCACCTGTGTCTGGACTCTCTCAGGGGGAGGGTCACAGGTCACAAGCTGGTTAGAGTTAGATATAGTAGTTAGAAAAGTAGGTATGTAGTTTTAGTATCCTCTTTAAAATAGTATATTAATGTATTATAGATATAATAAAGAAATCATTCAGCCTTCTCAACTGGAGTCAGACATCATCATTTCTTCCCATCCTGGGTTCACCTGCATTTTTACAATAGGTACCCTCAGTCAGCTGGCAGATGACACCAGGCTGGGTGAGAGTATTGATCTGCTGGAGGGTAGGAAGGCTCTGCAGTGGGATCTTGACAGGCTGGATCAATGATTTGAGGTCACTAGTGTGATATTCAACAAGGCTGAGTACCAGGTCCTGCCCTTGGGACACAACAACCCCTGCAGTGCTCCAGGCTGGGGGCAGAGTGTCTGGAAAGCTGCCCAGCAGAAAAGGACCTGGACGCTGGTTGACAGCAGCTGAAGACAAGCCAGCATGTGGCCATGTCAGTGGTAGGTCAGTGGCACCCTGCTCTGTGTATGAGGGACAATGTGGCCAGCAGGATCAGGGAAGTGATTGTTCCTTTGTCCCTTTGATTTGATGTGGCACATGGGCCATGGTCTAGGTGGTATGATGGTGTTTGATCAAATGTCAGACTTGACCATCTCAAAGGTCTTTTCCAACCTTAATGACCCTATGATCAGGATATTTATAGCTCTAAGGAGTGCTCAGTTTCCATGTGGCTGCCTCAGAAAGGATTGGGCACTGCCTCCTACACTCATCCCTTGGGAATGCCTGGAGACATTCTCCATGCACTGTTGAGGATATATCTTAATCTTTGTTTGCTGGCCCCTGGTATCCTAAGAACACCTAAATTTCTCTGGGGCTTATACAGCCCTGAATTCAATCAGCAGCCTTGTTGTGGATTTGAATCATATGAAAGTGCAATGACAGAACAGAGCAATATCTTACCCCACAATTTATTTTTTCAGAGCAGGAAAGAGGTGTGTGTGTGTACTCTAAAACATAACAGGAAACCCATGCCAAAATTTCATGTGGTGAGTCACCTCTACAAATATAAGTGGGGGGAAGGTGTTTTGAAATTTGGTTTTATTTCTCATTACCTCTGGTCTGATTTGATTTGTAATAAATTTAACTAATTCCCCCAAATCAAGTCTGTCCATGATGGAACTGGTGAGCCTTTTGTTCTCTTTTCTCTCCCCTGTCCAGTTGAGGAGGGGAGTGACAGAGCAACTTTGGTGGGCACCTGGTGTCCACCCACCACAATCACAAATATTAATTGTACTTTATTTTTCCTTGTAAATATTCTAAAAGAATATTTGGAATGTTAAACTAAAAATATGGGGTGTTATATAAACAAATGACATATCCATTAATCTTAACCATGCAGATTAAAATTACCAGTTCTCGAAATCTTACCTTTGGCTCGTGTTTGGTTTTTTTAAAATAGGTATATTATAGGAGTATGGTCTTTATGTTCAGCAATCTGGCAGAATAAGATTAATTTAGAACTCCAAAGAGCAATTTTGTTTAGTTTATTGTTTTGTTTTTGTCTTGAATCTTCCACTGAGGTGGAATGACTATATCCCATCTGTTTCATTTTACACTTCTATCCTTGTCACACTTTAGTATTTTCTGTTACTGTTACTTTAGTATTTTCTGTTACTTTGCCCACTTATAGGACTGACCAGCTGGTCACAGATTCAATTTAGGCAGCTGCTAGATGCTCCACTGAGGGAGTACCTGAGACAGGGAGGGTTATTAAACTGATTTGCAGCCTTCACATGAAGTTGTGAATATCTACTTGTAGAATAAGCATTCTTTTGCTGTTTCAGTCAGTGGATTATCATGGTAGTTCTCACATCTCAAACTGGTTCACAGCATGTTACTTCTGATTAATTTACAAATACTGCTTCAGAAGACTAACCTGGTTCAATGTATTTATTGAGTGAAACTGTAAAAGACCATACTTTATGAACAAGATAAAGATTTAAAAACATGTATTATAAAGTCCTTTGCTCTTGGTCCAGCTATAAGCAGCTGATTGAAATGAAAGCAAATTTTTAAAATGCAAGGTTATATTTTCAGTCACTGTTTATTAGTTGATTGCACGTTTTCTGTATCCTGACATAATCTCTATTTGATCATCTAATAAGAAACTGTACCATTCTACTAAAATATTAGTCATAAAGAGCACCTAAAGGCCTCCCTGTTTTTTAGCAGCCATCTGGTTGTTAGAGAAAACCTGGCTCAGAGGGAAAGTAGGAAAAATGCAGAACTCCAGAATAGCTCACATTTGAGGGGAAAAAAAAAAAGTTCTGGGTTAGCACTCTAAGAACCCACCCAAAACTGCTGGGTGAAATATGAAAAAGTTAAAAATTTATCCAGGCCTAATGTTGCATAGCAGAGCATCTTGGAAATTCATGAAACAGCTTATTATGAGCGCATAAAACCTTGTGCCAATGGATAGGCAAAATAATGGATGATAACAGGAGTAGTTGAGACAAGGCTTCATATTTTGAAAGAAATTCTGGGACTTTTACAATAAACTGTGATTTAACATATTAAACTGCTTCTGACAGACTTAAATTTAGTAGAAGATGAATCCCAGCAGAGGAACAGAGCCAACAATAAACTATAGGCTGGTTTCATAAGCAGACCTTCATGCTACCTGCTAATACCCATTTTGTTGCTATTTTCAGCAGTTTCTAGGTTGCAGCAAGGAATAAAGAACAAGGACTTGTGCCTCTCACCTTCAAATCAGCCACCAGCCAGGTAGCACTGCCCTACACATCTCTGTAGGACATTCACAAATTGGTAAGTGTTGTTATGTTCATCCTCTCTCTTCTCTACAGATATGCAAGTGAACGTTTGCCTTTGTATATACAGGCTTTTTATTTATGGTATAACTGCAGATTTTGCTATGACAACTCAATTATTCAATATACTCCATAAAAAGCTAAAAGTCACTTTTTATCCCTAAACTGGGCTTTTTAACAGATATAATTCATGAGTTTCCTATCTCTAAAACACTTTTTTGGCAGTTATGAGGACTTTTGAGTTGATTTTATGAAAGTACCAGGAAAGCAAAAATGCCTCATTAGATCTTAAGTATTATTTGTGTTATTATTTATATGTTAAAGGTTTTGGTTGACTTTAAATAGCACTAGCTGCTGGGTATTTTCAGTCATGTTATGTGTCATTTCATGGAAACATTTTACCCAGACAAAGATAAATTTTTTTCTTGGGAGGGGGGAAATTTTCATTGTATTTCTTTTTCTTCTATTAAAATAAACCTGCAGCTGGTTCTCTATGGGCTGACAGAGGCCTGACTCAGCTCCCCAAGCTCTTGCATGGTCTGTCATCCCTGTGGGACCAGGCAGGACAAAGGGGTGCCTCCCCCAGAATCTCCTGGACTGATTGAATTGCCCTTTTATTTCTGACTATAGGAGATAGGATTGAGAACCTGAGGACATTTTTAGCTGGGATACAGTGGGCTGAACACAATTTACATGAGCTGAAGGAGGGTGTCCCCCTATAAGGAGAAGGTGATAATCTGGAAGGCATATCTCGACCCATGACCAAGCATTCCCTCCATGGATTTAAGGGATGAGAAGGCAAATGCCTATGAGAACTTAGCATTTCTCTGCCCTCATTTTCTCTATCTGTCATTTTATGCTCTCCACATGCAGGTTTTGAGAGATAAAAGGAATGTCTATAAATTATTTTGAGCATCTCAGATGAGTGATATGACCAGGAGCTGGATTATGACTGGGTAAGGCACACTATGGTCATGGTAACAAAATGGATCATCTTGACAGATGGTGAAGTTGATATTTTTGTCTCTTTGGTTGTCTTTTCACATTCATTTTAGAGTAAACTGGGTGATTTTTCCTGGAATGATGAGCTGTCTGCCTGGACACTTGTGTGTAAGCCTAGATGAAACATATCCAGAGCTTTATATAGATCCAGCTTTCCTTCTTTTTAAATAAGTGGGAAACCTCTTGCTGCCTGTATTAAAAGACAAAACGAGGCCTTTTTTCAACTGTTTTGTCTCCAAACTACTCACATTTCACTCCTGAAGATAAATCCAGTACCCTTGCCAGACAGCTTTATAGAAGACTGTGGCAATTAGAAATCCAGGAAGAACAGATTTGTTGCTCTATTTCTACAGCTAGGCCAGAATGAAAAAAGAAGAACTGGCAATGAAAAAAGAAGCTGGCTCAGAACTAAGTGGAAATTCTAAACTTTCAGACTTATCAGTTCTGAAAGTTCCTCATGAAAATCTGTCTTTTCAGACCCAGAAATAGCCAGATGGAAAATTTCTGTATCTTTAAAGACTTAAAGATTTGCTTTATCATATTCAGAGTACTTTCTTTTTTTTTTGAATGTTAGTCTCATTTATTACAGTAGAAATATATAGAAATGTTTCAGGGGTTTTGTCTTATTGTGATAATAGCTAACTGAAGCTTCTCTGTGACAAAGTGACCCTCCAAGTAGATAAGGGAAAGGCTGTGAATGTTGTCTACCCTGGCTTTAGTGAGGCCTTTGACACGGTTTTCCACAGTATTCTCCTGGTGAAACTGGCTTCCCATGGCTTAGACTGCTGCACTGTTTACTGGATGGTCAGCCTCAGAGAGTGGTGGTGAGTGGAGTTAAATCCAGCTGGTGGTCAGCCACCAGTGGTGTTCCCCAGGGTTTAGTATTGCAGATAATTCTATTTAATGTCTTTTTCAATGATCTAGATGAGAGGATCAAGGGCAGTCTCATTCAGTTTGCAGATGACACCAAGTTGAGTGGAAGTGCTGATCTGCTGGAGGGTGGGAAGACTCTGCAGAGGGATCTGGACAGGCTGGATCAATGGGTTGGATCAATTGTATGAGGTTCAACAAGTGCCAGGTCCTGTCCTTCGGTTGCAACAACCCCATGCAGAGGTCCAGGCTGCGGGCAGCAGGCTGGAAAGCTGCCCAGAAGAAAATGACCTGGGGGTGCTGGTCAAGAGCAGCTGAACATGAGCCAGTGTGTGTCCAGGTAGCCAAGAAGGTCAGTGGCACCTGTGTGCAATAGTGTGGCCAGCAGGGCCAGGACAGTGATTGTCTCTCTGCACTGGGCACTGGTGAGGCCACACCTCAAATCCTGTGTCCAGTTTTGGGCCCCTCACTGCAGGAATGGCTTTGAGGGGCTGGAACGTGTCCAGAGAAGGACAATAAAGTTGGGGAAGGGTCTGGAGCACAAGTCTGAGGAGCAGCTGAGGGAGCTGGGGGTGTTCAGCCTGGAGAAAAGGAGGGTCAGGGGAGACCTCACTCTCTACANTTTCCCAGGTAACAAGTGACAGGATAAGAGGAAATAGCCTCAATTTGCACCAGGGGAGGTTCAGGTTGGATACTAGGACAAAGTTCTTCACCTAAGGGTTGTCAAGCATTGGAACAAGCTGCCCAAGGAAGTGATTCACTCAGTATCCATGGAGGTATTTAAAAGATTTCTGAGTGTGGTGCTTAAGGACATGGTTTAGTGGCAGACTTAGCAGTGTTGGGTTAAAAGTTGGACTTGATGATCTTGGAGGTCTTTTCCAACTTAAATTATTCCATGATCCTATGATAAACATAAATATAAGTCAATACTATACAAGACCAAAACTCACACCATCAGGTGCAAATTTTGTTTCTAAATGGACCCACTTGATGTCAAGCAAAATGTGGAAAATGTAAAATAATCCCAAAGATTAATATAAAAAGTAGCAGGATATGTTTGTATGTACACACATGTTTTCAGAACTTTGTCTGATTCTGGTTTCTGTTCCTCGTCTCTCATACTCATTCCAGTTTCATCAGATGGGAGAGAAAAAGTATGAATTAAATGTCAGTTGTTCAGAAAGTCCAGAAACAATATCCTGACAGCTCTCAGCAATTCACTTAATGAGAGACAGCTGCTGGATTTGAAGATCTAAACAAACTGTCTTTTGATTTGAAGTGTTTAGGACAGAGGCACCTTCACTAGGAGCACAAATCAGACAGATGTACTCCTTAACATTGTCTGCCAGTCACTTACTGTGGATCTCAGATCAAAAAGTAATTCTGCTCTAATCCAGACACAGTACATCAGATAGCTGCTGAGTTAAGAAACCTGTCACATGTTCTGCTTTCCCTCTCACCATCTACCTGTAGATATGAACTTGGATATGAACCACTAGTTGTTTGTTTTTTCCATTAAACCTGACTTTTCTGTAAAGCAAATTTGCACTTATAAAAACATTACTTGACAAAAAAATCACCTGGGCTACCTGAGTGTGTGTATCAATATTCAGCATCCCAATTTCAAATAGCTAATGTGAACATGTGATTAAAAGCAGGAAAAAACTGCACAGAACAAACAAACCTCATAACAGTGTCACATTGCTTCCACTCTGAGGTCCAGTAGAAAGTCAGGTTTCCAGCTGGGAACTGCAGACCCGTTCCAGGCAGCAGCTGGGAGCCTGTCCTTGCTCCACACAGCCATTCACCATGGGATGAAAGCAAGTGCTCTTGGTGGAAGGAGGACTAAATGGCTCTGCTACAAGGTCCACAACTCCAGAATGCAAATGTCTTGGGATTTTGGATGTCAGAGGAAGAACTATTAATTCTTATTTCAGCTACCACTTCCTTCCCCTTTTTATTTCTGTCTTGGCCCCCTCTTATCTCTTAGGGACAAACACAACACAAGTCTGCTCTGCAAACAGTTGTGGAGGACGCTGATGTTCATTTGTGCTTCAGTCTTCTCAGGGAAGAGAAGCAGAAGAGAAGGATGGAAAGAGAAACCTGCTTAGCACAGGAATGAAACATTTTCCTGTTTTTCCTAGCAAGGGCTGCCTGTGAGAGCAGGGCTGTGTTTTCAGGCCCGCGTGTCTGCAGGCAGGTCCCACCGTCACTAGGGCTCGCAAGAGAGCTGCAGGAGCAGCCTTGGCTCGCTGCAGGAGCCGCTGCTCCTCCGCTGAGCCCAGGCTGTAATGCAGCTGCCTGTGCCTGCCTGCTGCCAGGAATGGATGGAAACCTTGGGAGGGCAATCTGCACAGCAGGAAATCTTACAGCCCCTTCCACAAAATATAGAGGGCTGCCCTGCTACCCAAAAGAACCAGGCTCTGCAGGTGTGTCTGTGGAAGTGGATCCTTCAGATCCTGCACAGGTCTCTGCTGCTTGCTGCCCTCCATCTGGTTGTGCTACTCCTGTTCTGGGCTGTTTATGAGCTCTCAGCAAGCAAACACTGGTGTGACATCTTTTCCCTAAATCTCATTCCCATGCAAGCCCTGACAGAGTGAGAAAAGTCACTTTTTTAAAAACCACCATGCTGTTACACCCAAACAAACACCTCTGAACAGTGAAATGCCCTGTCATTACTTCATAATTAATCATATGGCTTCTCCTGGCACTGTGGATGACACCACCACTGGCATCAACTCAGTGTGGGTTGTGCCTTGACACCAGCACCAGCATTTCACTGTCATCTCCTCCCATTCCAGCACCCTTGGAAAGTGCTGCTGGGAAGGGGAACGTGACAAGCTGCATTTCTGAAACACATTCAAAGCCATTTCTGTATGCTGCGTCTTCACAGAGCTGGGACAACTTGACATAATTATTGTGCCACATAAACCCTTTCCTAAACAACACGGCTGCCGTCAGAAAGCTCCTTGATAGGCACTCACTGATGGATTTTAAAAATAATTGGTCCATATTTTCACAGGTGCTGAGCTTGTAATCCCAGTCATTTCATTACAGGGTAGGGTACAAAGAATTAAGAAAGTGCCAAGGCATCACCGAGGTAAAGCAGATCACCTGCTTCTGAACTTGAAGAAAGAAAACAGACAAGTTCTCCTATTCCTGCTTAATTAACATCTCATTTGCATTCGGTTATGCAGCTGCTCAGCTGCAATCAAAAAATGTGCAGCTCTGAGATAGGGGAGACCCTGAAAACAGCATTTGGGCAAAGATTCCACCTTGTCCATTGTGTGCCCACAGGCCGTGCTAAGTCAAATAACTGATCAGACTGAGACCCATGTGCTGGGAAGATTTGTGGTTTAATGGGCATAGCAGTGGCTTCAGAAGGGAAAATGCATTATTTAATATGTGATTTATCCCCCTGTACTGAATCCTAAAGTGCCTTCCATTGTGCAAGGTGAGTGTCTGACAATATTTGGTGGAAAAGTAACCTAACAGAGTCTTATCCCTGTTTTAAGACTTGGTCCCCTTGTGACTATCATTCAGATAAGGACATTGTCCTTAGGAAATACAGATTTTTGTCATTCCTAAAAATTGTTCATCACATTTGATTTAGTTGAAATTGCCCTTTGGGAGCACACAGATGATTCACTAGTACAAAGTCAGCTGGACCTCAACACTGCCTTAGAGAAGGGGGCAAAGCAACATCCCTTCAGGCCTGTAGAAAGTAAATCTCTTGCTGATGTCAAAGCCTTTCCACCAAGGTTTTGCAGCACCATCTTCTTAGGCTCCATTTTAGTTGTCTTATACTGGTCTTCTGAGTGATTACAGGAATGTGTAAGAGCACTTTGGGCTTTCTGAACCTGTTGGGTGGCATTTGTAGTGCCTCTTGACCTCATTTTCTAGAGGAGGCAAAGAGCGCAGGAAGAGGCTGGGAGAGCTGTATCTGACAGCTTCTGGGGGAAAAAAAAACACTAAAAAAGGAGTAGTCTGGAAGAGATGTGGAGAGGCAGAAATCTTCCAACAGTATCCAGGGATCCCTGCAGCTAGCTGTGTGCTGAAATGTGAGGAATGTGAGGAAAAATAGATGGCTGGGGAATAAGGGTCTTCCAAGGACTGACATCCTGATTTCTGAGGTACCTGTCCAAGCCACTCAAAACCCAAGAAGTTTTCAGGTAATATGTGCATTTAGTAAACCAACTGACTTAGATGAGAAATTTAGGAACTTGGTCTGCTTTCCATTTGTAGGCTACTGGTAGGAACAGATAAGTTCCTAATAGGAATAAAAAAATTAAAACAGTAACAGTTCCACCCTAAATATATAATTTTATGAAACACAAGAAAGGTACATTGAAGTGCTTTTGGAGTGACTCTCATCACAGGCTGTTCATACCAGTTAGTCCAAAGGAGGGCCACAAAGACTATCAGAGGGCTGGGCACCTTTCCTGTGAGGACAGGCTGAGAGAGTTAGGGCTATTCAGTCTGCAGAAGAGAAATCTCCAGGGAGCTCTCATTGTGTCCTTTCAGCATCAAAAGCAGCCTACAGGAAAGCTGGAGAGGAATTTTTTATATGGGTGTGTCATGATATGATGGGGGGGTTGCTTTAAACTGAAAGAGGGTAGGTTTAGTTTGGATATTAGGAAGTTTTTTACAAGAGGGTAGTCAAAAAAATAGGTTTTTCTGTCAGGTTGCCAGAGAGTTGGTAGGTGCCCATCCCTGGAAACATGCAATGTCAGGCTGGACAAGGCTCTGAGCAACTTGACTTATGTGAGTATGTCCCTGCTCATGGCAAGGGGATTGGACTAGATGGCCTTTAATGGTCCCTTCCAACCCAAACCATTCTACAATTCTATGATTCTGTGACTGTTCCAGTAAGAGGCAAAGCAAGGGGTCAAGGGAAAAAATCTGGGAGCATAAAAAAGTGAAGGATCATGCTGGTGAATCCAAGAGTTGATCCTGGAGGCAACATTAGGAACTTTCATGTTAAGAGCTGGGGTGAATCTTGGACAGAAAGTAAGGATGGTTTTGTTCATTTAATTTCTCCTGCTTTTGGGAAAATGTGATTTTGTATATTCATAGAATCACAGACTTAGCTTGGAAGGGACTTAAAAGTCATCCAGTTCAAACACCACTTCCACGGGCAGGGACATCTTCCCTTAGACCACGTTGTTCAGAGTCCCATCCAAACTGGTCTTGGACACTTCCAGGGATGGGGCATCTACAGCTTCTTTAAAAAAGGTAAGTCAAAAATCTATGTCTATTATCTTTCTCTCCTCCTTAAAGTGACAAAAAGCAGTTTGAGTTCTCCAGTCTATTTGGACTATGAAAGGCTGATGTCACTTTTCTGGCTTACAACAATTCTTTGAGCTATTAATTAAAATGATATAAAGCACTTGGAACCTCATATTAATGAGACAGTATCTGTGCATTTTATCACTTGATTTATTGCAATCCTGGACACTAGACAGTAATGTTTCTCTGCACAGTTTTGTCCTTCGACATTTCTGAAGCACTGCTCTGTTTTCTCTCCCAGTTTTAAACCATGATGGCTCGTTTAACTAGCCATCTTTTTATGTTTACATCCCCGTTCATCACCATCCTCATTCATTAGCTGTCAACACCAGGTACCAGCAGAGTTTCAGAAACCACTGGTGCCAATGTCTCACAGTCCTCTATCAGAAGCATTTAGTCACTTTCGTGAAATCTGTCAAGGTGCCCTCTTTCTAAATATATATGCACTGTTATTCCCTTCAACAATCCTCCTGTGTGGCAAGCTGATGTTCAGTCTGTAAAGAGAAATCTCTAGGAAGACCTTACTGCATCCCTCTCAGTATCTGAAGATGCTACAAGAAAGCTGGGGTTGCACAGTGACAAGACAGGGTCATGACAAAGTAATCCCCATAAAGCAAAGCAAGCCTGAATCCATGATGCAGAACGTGATGCTTTTTTTGGGTAATGTATGATTGCTGAACTTTGCTTATGCAAACAGTTGAGGGCAGGTGCAGCTACTTCTGGGGACAGGCAAGGTTCAGCACATTGATTAAGGATCTGTCAACCCTGGAGCACTGGGGACTTGCCTTCCCAAGCAGAAGGCTGGGTCAGAGCATGAAGACAAAGATTCTTGCAACCTGAATAACAAAAGCAAGAGTCAGCTCCCATGTCTTCATCCATTACATTCCCTCAAATTATGGGGAAAGGGGGACCAAGCATCACAGTGAAAACTTTCCTCCATGATTCCTGCCCAGGGAGTCTCATGTTTTCAAGCTCTCTAAGGCCATCAATTGAATCCTACAGTTCTCATCTTCTCAGCCTGGTTAGCAAATGCAAATGTCTCACCATGCAGAGCTCCAAGGGAATTCTTTCAGCGGGGTTGAAGGTCCCACATACAAACCTTGCTGCCCACCAATGCAGCAAAACAGTACATGGAGGATCACTGGGAGACCACATGGGATTGCAGTATCTTCCTCCTGATTCTGTTGAGGCAGTTTGCTCATGTTGGACCCAGTCAGAGCAACATCTCCACTTAATACATTGGTCAGGCTGCCCATGACTTGACACATCGCTCAAAATGTTTAAATGGGGACCCTCCCCATTGCTCTTTGCACACAAAACAAAACAAAACCCAAACCATTTTCTGGGCAAATACACAAACTAAAAGTCTTTCCTGTCTTCTTCATCTCTCCCTTCACAGGTTTTATGATAATTTTCAAGTGTTTTTCTGCATGTGTAAATCGATCTTTGTTTAAAAGTAGAACTGACAATATGGAAAGCAACTCTTCTCCCAACAGAGTTAATACATGAAAATGTCATTACAAACCAGTTTCATATATAGCATCTAGATCTAGGAATTTTAAAAGTATCTCAATTTACCAGCTGCTATGAATCAATGCAAGGAAGTAGTTGACAAGAACTACAGTTACAAGCTGACATTGGAGTTCATTTGAGGACAAACCTGCTTTTCCAATTTATGAAGGAAAAGAAGAATGACAAGGGCAGAGAAAGGGGAAAAAAGCACAGCACAAAGCCATAATGACCACAAGTCACTGTCCTTTTCAGGTGATCTTTTTGGAAGGTAAACACAAGCTCAACGATTACCTAAATGAAAGCAACAGACTGGGTAATTTTTTCACTCCTTATATCTCCTCCAATGTAGTTGAAGGACAAGTTACTTTCTCAAAGTTTGGATTAGCACCTATAAATTGTGAGCATTCTGCAAGCAATGAGAGAGGCAGTTCTTGGCAGCCCTGACCTCAGATCTGCTGTGATCTGAGCCTGGTTTGTCATCTCCTGAAGTGACCTTACTGCCTCCCTGGAGCAGTCCAGTGATCTGCCTGGATATTTTTAGAACATCTGTGGTGACAGTCATTCTGTTTTCCTAAGGACTGAAAAAAAAACAAAAAAGAAGACAGACAGACTTCATAGTTAGAACAGGCTGAGGCCAGCTGAGGGTCCTCAGAAAGAAATGGTTTTTTCCTCCCCCTGTGATGAAAGGCAACCATGAATTCTCCTATTTCTTCCTCTCGTTGCTAGCAAGGATCATTTCAACCCTCAGCTGCAGCCTCTGCTTTTGTCAAAACTTAGTCTGAAGAGATGCTAAAGAATCAGGGACTGATAACCTGAAATGATCCAGGATGGATGGGATGGAATATGTATGGCCACACTAAGAGTCATATCAGCAGCCTCTGGCCACAGAGCAGCTGCCCCTGCCAAAAAGGAGCAGGATGCCCTTCAACCCCCCTCTGTCCTCAGTAAAGTCATCCCTGGCAAGAAGCAGAAATAATGCACCAGCCAAAGAAGTTTGCAGGTGCTTGTTCTTCCAGTTCCTATTCAAGAAAAAGGAGGCATTTTTCAAAACTGGAAATTGAAAGTTCAAACAGTAAGGTTTTCATACACTATGTGAAATGAAGCTGTTTTTCCTGCAGTGCAGCCGGGGCTTAAGGTAAAGTGCACAAGCAATTGCTGGCCAAAGTTTTGATGCCCAAGTTGCCCTAAACTGACTAAAGGACTTGGAAGAGCCAATTAACATCTGTTAAAATATTTTAAAATATTTGTCTATCAGAGACCAGGGTGACAGCTGATGGAGGACAGGGATTATCAGGTGACCTAAAAATTCCTCTGAAATATCCAAAATGGCCCTTTTAAGAAATAGCTAGCATTTTATGCAGTCTGTTTTATGAAAGATTGACTAAAAGGACTGAACCACATTTGCCAGCTTCTGATACAGTTTGTCAAACTATTGTGGTGGCCTCATGGGATGTAACATGGACTGACACAGTGGCTGGATAACATAGCTTCAGCCTTGAATATTATGCAGGCCTGTGGCTTCCTGCATAGCCACTTTCCTCCTGGGATATGTGTCAGATGACATAGCAGTAGCAGGGTTTAAACAATAATTGGTGGAGCTTGGTCCCTGCACTCTATTGGCAGGAGTTATCCCATAGCTTTACCAGGACACACATTCAGAAATAAGAGTTCCTTTTCATCTCCAACACCCAAGACATTGTGCTTTATATTCCTGACACACCACTGGGAAGAATGGGAAAAATTAAGTGGGGAAGGGTGTACCAAGGCAGGCCCCTGGAAGACTTTTTCCTGGCAGTCAGTCCCCATCACAGAGTCAGGCTTCCTCTCATGCAGACCTGCCTGCTCCAGGCATTTACAACCATTGCTGCTCCCTTCAGCAAATGCTTTTTTAACCTGAAGCCCAAAACTTACTGGCTTTGCATGAGGACAACACAACCTTGTCCTTTGCACACTCCATCCCTGTGCCACGGGCTTGCAGGGAATAGTCTTAAGCAAGTCACTCAGTATTTCCCCTAATTTGTTGGCTGGAGGTATGGGGCAAGAGGGGTGTTATCAATCAATTGCCAAGTAATTGTAGCTTTAAACAGTCAGGATCATAATGCTTTCCATTTCAGACAGTTCAGCAAGAAAGAATAAGCTGCTTCCAGAGCTCCTTGTCTAGAAAGTGCTTACCTTTGCACCAAAAGCTCTCATTTCTCTGCAGCCTACACTTCCCAGAGGCTGATCCAATAAAAAGGCCACTACCTCAGTATTTTCAGGTAAAATCTTCAGTCCTTTCCCACCAACACAGTGTGAGCACATGCATTTGGGGTGTAATTGCATGATACCCACAAGTTTCCAGAAGACTCTCTTAGACAAGGGCTGCTATTCTAACAGCATTGCTTTCACAAATAAACCACAAATAAATACACAGAACATCTTGTTTGCTGTTTCTAGCAGCAGCCAAGAGCTTTATGACTGTCTGTTCTGCCTGAGAGCAGCCCATGCCCAGCACATCTTGGCCAAGCTACTCCAGGATATCTCTTAATTAATTTGCTGAGATTCAGGGACAGGTGAACTTTAACAAGTCTGCAATGACTCAACATACATGAGCACCAAAAATCTCATTTAACCAGCTGTTCCCAATTGCAAAGTTTAAGGTGATGCTTCTGCAGAAGCTCTGCACTCTTCAGCTTCTGTAAAACTTCATAGCTCTATTGAAATTAAATTTCAATAACCCTTTCAGAAGACTTATGGTCTAATGTTTAAGAATCCTCATATTATAATGCTAATCAATTTTATTTTTGACTCTGTCACTGACTTGTTTATCAAAGACACCTATTTCACCTTTTCTTCATTGTCTCCATCTGAAAACATGTTAAGTAATTTTAAGAATCTTTATTTTTCAAAGTGCTTTCAAGCCTGGAGACAATTCACCATACAATACTCAAGCATTGCTATGACCTTGGCTTACCTTGTAGGATTATATTAAGCCAAGGACCTCTTTTGAAGACAATATTTTTGCTGAGATGGGTCAAAATAGCCCTGTTTTTTCAAGAAGGCTACCAGGTAACTTCTCATCTCATAATTTCTGCCTTGTGCAACTAAAGGGAAGTTAAATAAACACACAAGAGAGACAGCATACAATGAAATAGGGAGTATTTTTGACTGGGTCTGATCACATTTATTCCTTTTGAACTTGGTAGTGCTGCATGCCAGAAAACTTCCATTCATCGTCGCCAATTCAGAGGTTCTCTGGCATTTGAAGTAAATAGCAAAGCAAATGTAAGACAATGTTTAATAAATGGCACACTGACAAGCCTGAGCCCATTTTTCTTTGTATAAAGCAATACTGAGTTATTCTATTATTTTTCCTAATGTTTTCCTTCCTTTCTGACCCTTGTCTCCCATTGCTGGTTTACAGCAATATAATAATTGTTGAGCCAGTTTAAAACTGATCTTTTAAAGCCTTTTTAAAGTCAATACCTTGATTATAAATAGTAATGGCAATATGATCTTTCTTTGTGTTCTATATTGCACATGAAAGAGCTTCCTGGAGGCACTACATGAGGGAGACCACACTTACATCCAAGGAAAATATAAGCCAGAATTGTCTGTGAGGCACTATAGCAGTGCAGCACTTAGGTTTACAAATAGGAGAGTAGCTGTTTATGTAAGTATAAAGGGGGAAGCAAAGTTTGGGGAAGAGGTTATATCTTCTCTCAGAACAGCTGATAAGGTCAGAGAAGGGATGAACTTCATCAGCTTGCTTAGACCAGGTGGCAAATATTGTTTGCTACTACCAAGGCACCTTTAGACCTTGGTAGGTCTAAAAACAGACCTGCAGAATTTCACATTTAAAACAGACCTACAGAACTTCACATGCTGAGCACGAGGCTCACAACTGGCTCCAGGCTCCCATTACCCCAGAGGTAGGACACAGGTAGCATCACAGCCAGGATGTCCCAGCCACTCTGTTCATCAGACTTTCCACATCCATCTCTCCCAGTGAACAGGACCATGCAGAATGCACAGCTTCACCAGTGTGGGACAGGGGCACAAGCCTCTGTCACAGCTGCTGATGTGCCATGAACATGGAAAGCTGTGTTTAGAGAAGTCCTGGCTGTGAAAACCTGGCAATGAGCATGAACTCTGGCAATGAGCAAACATTCATTGGGGGAACTCCTCAGTAGGGGTGGGTTACACAGATCTTGTGTGTAATGTTAAAATTTGAGATGGACAGGACTCAAATCACAATTTAGGGCCTAACAGAAACAGAATACCTGTAATTTAACTGAGCTTTCAATGTGCTTTTAAAACAACAGTAAGGACCCTTGTACGTGTGGACATATACGAGAAGTGTGATTTGCATGGTTAATTATGAGAACCTGTAACACCAATTAGCTAATTGTCAACACAACACACCTAAATGGGCAATGAGTAAGAGAAGTCAGAGCTGACAGCCTTTGTGCTTTGTCATCTTGTCTTACGGGTGGTTTCTGACCATCTGTATGCAAGTACTGTATTGCTTGTCAGATGGAATAAATAAAACAGAGACATCATAACAGCACAGATAATCACAGTGAGAAGGGTCAAAGCCTCTGGCTGAAGAAGACCATGGAGGCTGGCAGAACACACACTGCTAGAAGAAGGTCCAGGCCTTCTTCACATAACCCAGCATATTGTCCAAGTCCCATGGTACACTGCATCTGGTGCACTCTGGGATAAGATTTGGATAATTGTGAGGTCTGATAAATGAGTTATGCCTGTGTATAAAGCATCTATGGTTTTCCTCAGCTATGTTGCACATTGAAGCTTTTGGGGGTTTATTTTTTATTTAAAGCTGCTGGAATCAGAGCTGCATTACTGAGAGGCCAAGGAGATCTGTTCTCCACCACTGGGTGGAAAACAGTTTTCTGACTGGGTGGTCTTTGGAGCTCACACTGCTGGACAATACAGCTCTAAGTAGACTTAGACTGCGTTTCCCATTGAAATGATGCATGGCTTAGAGAAAGATACAGGGATCTCCTTTAGTAAAGAGAGGCATTAGGAACAACTCAGCCGTTCCATCATTCTCTCCCACTTAAGGAAGGCGTCATGTTGGGACACCCTTTCTCCTTTGATCCATAATTCACCTGAATTCCAGTCTTCTGGGGCTAACAAAAACATTGCCTCACCCTTTGCACAAGGTTTGTTGATAGGAAAAGATGATTATGATAAGGAAACTGTGAATTGCTCCATTACACCTCAAAATGGTAGGTAAAGATCAACAGCTCTACC
Source organism: Ploceus nigricollis (assembly GCA_013399945.1). Lineage (NCBI taxonomy): Eukaryota > Metazoa > Chordata > Aves > Passeriformes > Ploceidae > Ploceus > Ploceus nigricollis. The sequence continues at coordinate 213,570 of VXBC01004526.1, forward strand.
CCAAACACTCCCTGTGTGAGACATTGTCCTGCAGAGACCACCTTTTAGGGCTGCCAGCCAGGTGTCAACTATGATAAAAGAAAGAAAGTGGTCAGCAAAACTTCATCTAACTTTCTGTCCTCTCCAGTAATAATCATCTATCTCAGAATACCAGCAAGCTGGCCACCAACATTACTGGATTTCCTTTCTGACACTGTTGTCTATTGAAACAAGCTAGGAATAAAATTCTTCACAATATTAACAGCACTTATGCACCACTAGCCAAAATTTTCAGGGTGCTTTGTGAACACGAATTAATTAATCTGCATAGTGGAAACAAAAGTGATGTGACTTTGACTACTGCCCCTTTAGGTTTGAAGCAAGAGTGTACAACTTAGTTTTGCATAAATTGGTTTCTGGGTCAAGCCTTTCATACTTTGCCAGCATTAGCAATAGTTAGAGAAAGGGAAAAATATGCAAGAATGGAAGAGAGTGCATTAAAAATTGCTTTCAAAAATTTCCTTTAAATAGAAGCCTTACAAGGGTGTCTTCAGAGTTCATGAAATAGAAATAACATTTTAACAAGTTTAGATCAATAGTGCCCAGTCATGAAGGATTTTCATTCATGCTGTGCTGGAATGGAAAGTCATTATAAAAATCTAGATGTGCTCAATTTCACAACAAATGAAAATTGAAACCCAGAGCTAGACCTCAGAGTCAGAAGATCTAAATTCTGATCTAGACTGTAATGTGACAAATTGCTTTAAACCACATCTCTGTATAACTTCTTATGGCCCTTCACCTTAAGACCTAAGATAATATCAGTGAAGGTGAATGAGGGTATTTAATTGGGTTCTTGTCTCTCAGAAGAGTGTGACCACTGAAGCTGTTTTGCCTGTATTACTGAACTCAAAAAATGACTACCAAATTTTTGGTTTGGTTTCAGCACAGACACATATTTGAATTTCTTCTTCTAATGTTACTTTGGACTTGCTGTAAAATGAGCTCCAGATAGTCAAGATGTGGAGAGGATCAAGGACTCAAAAGTTAGGTGTGGGTGCTGGGCAGTGCTGTGTACCAGGGGGCACAGTGCATCTCTGAGGAAAGAGTGGGTGCACTTTATATCATTAGAAAAAGATTACTAACTTCTGAATGACTGTCATGGAGAAACACTGACATCACATGTGGCCCCTTTGGATCCTTCCTAATTGCCAGCTCATGGTTACAAGCCCACTGTTTTATTCCTCTCTTCTGTGTTGCACTATCCCATTCCTTTCATTCTATCAAGGTTTATGCAAATTATTACTTGGATTTGTAAGTTTTTGCCCTTCTCTTAAACTTTCAATTTAACTTCTTCCAGAACCACTCTGGTTTAGGCCCAACCCAACAGCTTCACTAAGGTGTTTACAGAAACAGAAGAAGTTGCATTATGCAAACCATATCTAAAAAGTCTCAAGAAATGGGGCTCTGCAGTTTTTGTCCCTATGGGCCACAGTCAGTTCTTTCCTTGGTGTTGCCTCACAGTCATTCCATCCCTTTTCAGAGGACATCAGTACATCCTGGTAATGTTTTACATGTATGCAGACAGCATGGATGGGTGAGTTAATTTCATCACTTGACCAGGCATTCATGGAAGTAGAAGACCAGAAGGACCTTTTTACCCTAAGGAAAAGTATTTATACTTACATCATCTGTGAAAAATTTGTGTCCTAATCCTCTTAAAAATTGTCAGTGAAGAAGATCCCACAAAATCTGCATCTGTTTGTGCTATGCATCTTTCATATTTTTAAATATTTTCCTAATGTGTAATTTACATTTTCCTTGACGATTAAATTGATTAATGTGAACTGATTTTTTTCCTATCTTACAAGTACAAATGATGACATTCTCATTGGCCTCATCACACCATTTTGCAGACTAAATATGATTTAGTCTGTTCTTCTCTAGATTAACACTCTTTTGACAGCCTTTTCAAATTTTTTTTCTGTCTCTTTCATTTTGATTATTTTCTTTTTGCCTATATCTTTATTTTAAAATTACTCTGTTTATTTTTAAAGTTACACTTCTCTGGTCTTACATCCAAAACCTTGCACAATACGTCACAGAACAAAATGTTTGGAACAATGCCCCTTTATAATGTAATTTCAGTTTGTGATCCCCAATATTCACCATTCTCTTTTTGGCAGTTTGGCAGTTTAACCACCTGGTGTTTGTCCATCTTTCTAAATTATAGCACTTGGCTTTCATGGAATCTCATCTGACCACTTTCAGACATTCTCTGCAATTCAATCTAGTTTCAAAGCTGATCTCCTACCAAGACTTCACAGCCAATTCTATCCAGGGGTCTCTTCAGCTGTCCTGAGCATGTTTCCTCTTCATCATCAAAATCACTCACAAAATAATGTCCAGTTCAGCAGACCAGACTCGGCCCCTCTGAACCCCTCGCTTTCACTGTAAAAATCTCCTCTTTCTCTGTGGGTCTTCAACACATATTTACATCCACTGCCTTCATTTAGACTCCATGGTCTAACCTAGAACCCTCTTAAGGGAAGTGGAAATGAAGGAGAGATGACTGACACAACCCATCATTTGTCCTGCTGAAGGTGAACTTCTCCAACTGGGAGATCATCAATAGCATCACTAAAGCTGGATCTATTATTTCTAAACAGACCTCATTTTCTGTGTCCACATGATTTTCCAATTCTCATTCAAAAAAAAGAAAATTAAATTATTTTGGCCCGATTTGCTATTGACATGGTTGCACTCATGGCTTTTCGTGACTTAAGCAGAAGGAAGCACCTTAAAGAATATTTTATTATTCTACAAACCTGAAGAAACTGATTATTTAGTAATCTTTTCTTGTGTCTGCCTAGGTAACAAAGTTAAAGTAGCTGATCTTGAAATCCCTTATCCAATGTACACTTTCCTTCAGTCCTCTGGGACCACAGTGCCCTTGCTGAGTTCTCAAAGATAATCACGGATAACTCAGAGCTGTCTTGGATATTCCTTAAATCCGCTCAATTTTATCAGGTCCTGCTGAGCTTACAGCATCTATTTTATATAAATAATCACTGACTTTTGGTTCCCTCCCTGATCTTATTTGCATTTCAATCTCTTCAGTCTTCTCCCCTTTTTTTTTGTTCTTCCCGTTAATGGTGGGGTGCTACACACTCTCTTTTCCTTCTTTATATTTCTAATGTATTCACAGAACATTTTCTTGTCAGCTTGGTGATTTTCAGTGCTGGATTAGAACTTGGACCTTTTGTGTTCAATCTTTACTTTGGGAAAGATTTAAAGAGGAACAGGGAAAGAATCAAAGGAGAAATCCAATGAGAAACTGAAGTAAAAAGCAAGAGCAAGGCAGGAAAGGAACAGAGTTGGAACATACTATTAAATAAAATACCTTATCTGTAAATGCAGTAATATTTTATCACACTCAGTTTAAAGATTTATTCTGTATGTGCAGATAAAAAATATTAATCTAGGAAAACCATACTGGTGTTTTAAAATCATTTGAATTTCTGGGGATACATGAAGGGTGAGAAAATCTGCGAGTCTGAGCCACTCTGTCATCTTAAAAATTAGTTGTGCTCTCCCAAAGCACCACTACAAGTCATCCAGGCCATTTTCAGCTCACTCACTTGGTGCAGCAGTAAAGGGCACTTTTCAAACAGACGATGCTGGCAGTGGCCCTCTGATACCCAGCACACCTGTCTAAGCCAGTCTCTTTCAGGAGATCACCTGCAAAGACACAGCTGATAGAATTGGGTCATTGTTTCACCCAGTCCTGAAGCCTTGGAGGGTATCCTGGCAACACCTCCACTGACTTCACAGGTGCCAGGCTGTCACCATGTCCTCTTCCAAAGGGAAAAGGAGCAGGTTCTCTGCTGCTGCCTGCAAGGAAGGGACAGGAGTAGGTCCATTGAGCACACACAGTGCAGAACAGCCAGCTCTGGGCTGCTATTAATACAAGGACTCTGTTGTTTCCCCTGTGTGGGAATGAGTTGTTATTCACTGTGTTGGTACTGCATGGCAGGTGTCACCTTAAAGATGCTGGATTACAGTGACATGCTGGTTTTTGACCACTATCAGTAGCCTGCCACTGGACACTGCAGAAGAGACCTGATCTGCTGATACTACCAGCAAGTTTGTTATCCCTGGAGAATGAATGAATGAATAACCTGGTAGAGAATTATCCCTCCACCTGCCCCCTTAAGGGTTCCCTGCCTTTTACTTGTGTGCACAGGTAAAAGATGTCTGGCTGCCAGGCTGTGAAAATGTGAGGTTACCTAAGCATGCACATTGTAGCACTCCTTGAATGGTTTTAGATCTTTGAACTGACTTGACATTTCAAAGTTATACTACAATATTGAATTTTAAGTACATGGGAGAAGCCTGGCAGGCCATTCTTTCCACACAGCAGATATGGAGAACAAGTCCAATGCAGATCACATTTAGAGTAAAGCTGTCAAATGTTTGGTAGCTGGTAAGTGGGAGCTCAGCCTATTCCATTAATTAATTTTCTTTGATATAATCTTTCCCCTAGGGTGCTTTTCCAATTTAAAGCTATGACTCTGAGCCTTACACTTTGATATCAGCTATGACTACTATAATGGCCTGAGCAAATTGGGGGATTTAGATCCAAGGCAAAAGGGACAGACCCAGGTCTAAGGAGTTAATGATTTTAAAAGATGTGACCAGAGAGGAAGTGGGAAGGAAGGAAGGAAGGAAGGAAGGAAGGAAGGAAGGAAGGAAGGAAGGAAGGAAGGAAGGAAGGAAGGGTAAGTTAATGGACTCTGTTCTAACAATTCCTCTTAACCTACATTTTTGTCCCTAAAATGCATTGGGGTTCTGCAACAGTTTATTTTTTAAATAATCAGAGTGATGAACAACTGGTGAAATAAGGTGCTTTTTAGTGCTCTGACAGCATTAATCACTGGCATAACTAACTCAAGGCCAAAGTACTGTCACAGCAGATCTATAAATCAAGAAGAAAATTGTGTTCCAGGTCTCCCTAGAAGTATATATGCAATGCAGGATCCTTCTGATGACCTCTTATGGAATCTGGTAGAGAGAAGATTGGATTATTTTGTCTCAGTGTTCCTTTTCAGTCTTAATATTTCTTTTTCTGATTTCAGTCATGTTCCAGGAAAACATCTCTATTTCAGAGAGCACTTAGCCATATGCTTACTAGGCAAAATGACTTGCTTAAATCTGTGAACTCCTCAGTGACACAAGTACATGCAAAACAGTTCGTCTGAATTTGATTTACATTGAAGTTGGAATTCACCATGCCAGTAAAAGCGCTCCTAATTTATTTCTTTTTCCTGCTTCATCATTAAAGAGGATGTGATCATTAAGAGCAGCCTAAGTTTGCACTTGTAACTTTGGCTCAGATCTGCCCAGTCCAGATCCTGTGGGTTCTGGAAAGACAATGTTTGGATGCTTACATAACTCCTCAACTTTGATGTGGTTCAGTTTATTTATAACAGCAAGCTCTTGTGAATAATAATTCCTGCTTCAAAGAGTTCACAGTCAGCTTCAAGTTCTTGGCCCCACGCTGCTCCCCCCCCAGAAGAGCAGTCTGGCTATCAGGGCACTTCCCTGCCACCCGTGGGGAGCGTGCACAGGGACAATACCTCCAGTTTGATTCCAGCTGGGCAAAGCTCAGGACAATGCCATCAATCAGTAAAATAATTCACTGGATTGTCAACATTTTCAGGCATAATTTTGATGTTCAGTTTGAGCCTTTTGTCCTCTACTGTGTATTTTTAGAGACTCTTGCCACTGGCATTGGTGAAATATTTACAGATGAATTCTTTGACTTTCGATGTCATCCAAATGCTCTAGGTGGCAATTAAAACTCAAAATAGAGCAGTGACAAATTCAGAGTTGTGAAAAAATTTCTTTGCTCAGGACAATATTTTCACTTCAATCTATTCACTGAATTTCTATTGACATGTACAGGAAGTTTGCCCAAGGGCCCTTGAAGAAAGACAAAGTATTTTGCCAGTATTGCATAAGGATTCTAAAAGCATTGTGTTTCATCAACCTGATCTGACTTTCTGTCCTAAGAGAAAGGCACCAAGTACTCAGAAAAGAAATTTCTGAAGGAAAAAATTTAAAGGGATTTTCCAGCCCTTTTTTTTTGTGGTTATAAAAACAACATTTTGGGGTCTGAAGATTCAGCAAGGAATATGGCTTGTGTTTCTGGATTAAATTGGACTTTTACATTGCTAACTAACATATCAGAACTGGTATTCACCTACACTGTGGCCCTTTGAAGTTCTTTGTGGTGTAGAAAATCACATGTGGAGCCTTTTGTGGAGCAACTGGCTCATCATTTCATCTTTCCAAGGGTGTGCTATAATGTACCTCATCTCTTCTTCCTAGGTCAGTAATTGCAGGCCCCTAATCACTTTTATTGCTCTCCTGAATGCATTCTAATTTCCAGTAGTTAGAACTTAATGCAATATGCCCAGTACAGTTACAGCAAAGTCTCTAAGAGCTAAAAAGGACTTCAGTTATCTCTTTGGTCTTTGACTGCAATTATGTTTTGCTTTATTTATTGATAATATCAAAATTACAAATTGTATATCCCCTATCATGGTAATTAATGTGCTCAAGCTATTTTCCACATACTACATAGAGCAACTAGTATTTTTCTGACATGCATTGCATTACTTTTTGTTCTGTATTTCTAGCCTGTTTCTCAGTGTCTTATTTCTGTGCTTTCATTAGCATACACAGAAGCTCTAGCCCATTTAAGAGCTGTATTCATCTTCTCACAATGGGTGATCACCTTGTAACAAAAATCTGTCAGTTACAAGGAATTAAGGCAAAATGTGTCTGCCACCAGGGAACAAACAATCTGAATACAACACTGAGACAGCACAGAGTTCACCTGGAGAAAAGAAGGACAACACCACTCTTGTGGTTTAACCCCAGAATATTTTTGATGGGCACTACAGAAACTCCATCCTCTTCTACAGAACATGGAAATTTTGATTGAGCAGGGACTTCCTGATTGGCAGATGCTCTAGTATTGGCCAGCCAGGTGGCTTTTGCTAAATGTGTATCTCTAATGTTTGAAGGTCCCACCACCCAACTGTTCTCAGTGTAGTCTTTAACAATCCTTTGTGCCATTCAGGCTGGAGCATGATGTGGGATGTGGTACCCCCTCAGTGCCAAGTGTCTATGAGACTGTTTCAGAAATGGGTACCACCGTCTGAGTCAATTATTCCTGGGATGCCATATCTTCCTAAAATTTTCTTTTCAAGGCCAATGTAATGTTCCAAGCGATGGCATAGGACATAGGTTATGTTTCCAGTCATACAGTGGTTGTTTTTACCATTGTAAGAGCACGGTTCTTGCCTTGGCAGGTTTTTGGGACTGTTTATATATTGAGTAAAATGTTCTGTGCTGTAGAAGATCCCTTTGGCCAGTTCAGGTCACCTGTTCTGCCCATGCTTCCTCATGACTCCTGTTCACCTGCTCAGAGAAGAGCACAGGATGCTGAAAAGTCCTTCACTCAGGGTAAGCCCTGCTCAGCCCCAATTGGAGTGTGTTAGCAGTTATCATTGTACTAAATTAAAAATAAAACACTGTACCAGCTACTAAGAAGAAAATTAATTATATTTCAGCCAAAACCAGGGTGTGTTGACACATGGGTGCCAACTGGGCACACTTCAGAGGGAACAGAGGGAAAGAGGCACTTTCAGGGAGAGCTTGGTCTGGTCTGCTTTAGGCATCTACCTTGGCAGGACACACCTTAAAGACGCTGTGTCTCTTCCCTAAGTGGGGCAGGACTCTACTCTGTAGGTGTCTAGTGCAGGGTGAAATGAATCCTGTTTTATTTCTTTCCAATTACAGCCCCATTCAGAGTCATGTACAGCTGCAGTAGATGCCTGATTTCAGCTATAGAAGCTAGTTTGGTATCAGAAACTGAGGGGGGTGATAACTGAGTTGGATCAGGACTAATTTCCTAGGATCTGCACAGACAGTAGGGAATTTCTACACCACCTAAGCACAGCTCTCAAAATAAGCTAATTACCAGCCTCTCTGTCCCACTTTCACAGTTTTATAGCTTTGATCATGGGAGCCTTTGAGCCAGACTCCTGACTCCCACATTACATATGTACAGACTCCTGCACAACAAGCCCATTTTGCCTAAGAACCCCCTGGGTGTGACTTGAGAAATAATACTAGACTAAAATAGGATTTTCATTTTCTCTAAATATAGTTCAAGTGGCCAGGCACATTGCTGCTAGTGGATACTTGGATCATATGATCAACCATGAACACCTTCTGTAAATATCTTTCCTGCAATAAATACTACAGAATTTAGTTTGCTGTTATTTCTAAAAGCCAGTTTCAGCTTCTCAGGATGAGCTGCTTCTCAGGATGAGAAGAATGACTGAAGGGAGTAGGTAGATGTGCTCAACAAAACAAGCAGCACAGTACCTTCATAGAGGTGCTTTATTTTTAATTAAAAGAGGCTCTTGTAAGCTGCCACTGTGCCTCAGTCTCCCTCTCTCTAATTAAGAGATCATGGAAGAGCAGTGCTCTGCAAGGTGAAAGATACTCAAATTGAAAATATTGTTCATTTAGTGCTGCTCCAGTATTGTCCATCTCTCAAGGTCATTAGTAAATCTGCCTAAAGCCTCATTTGACAGGCACTGAAGTTGCTTGAGTCTAAGCACTGTAAGGCTCAGTGGAAATGATGAGATTTCACAAGCTACATTCAGCTTGCTAAGATACAAGCAGACACCCTCTGGGCACACTCAGGTCTCTCAAGCTGAGCAAGCTAGCCCAGGAGCCAGGGTCAACTTGGCCACTCTGTGACATGTCCTCAGAATGACAGAACAAAAGCCAGCAGGTCAGAATGATGGCCATTAGACTGTTTCAATTCACCAAAAAAAAGTTTATTTCACCTTGGGCTGCAGATTCAGCATTGCTTATTTCAGGAGAAAGCAGTAATAAATAATGAGAGAAAATGCCAGATTTTCACAAGATAAATAGTCCCAAGGGCACATGCAGGACAGAGGTCTTTTTTTTCCCATCTCTTGCAAAAGAACTGGCTTCATACTCGTTCTTTGTTCTTTTGTCCTACTTTTTGCAGCAGCATCTTTGTTGAGACTTTAAAAAATGGCACAGACCATTATTTACACTCCTGAGTTTTCCTCAGTCATCCTCAGGAATGGCTCTTTACCCCAGAAACATGGGAGAGCTCCCTGGACTGCTCACACTGGAGACAGTGGCAGGCTTTGTTGCGACCCAGGCTTTTCTTGTCACACACAAAACATTGACAGGAATTAGTCTCCACTGGAAACCCCTCCCTGCTTGAGGCAGAAGACAATCCTATGTTTAAACAATCCTTAACAATCCCTAGCAATAGGATACTGAAGGATCTGCTGGGACAAGTCTCATCTCCAGCTGTCACATATCATCTAAAAGCTGATCATGCTTCTAGAAAACAAAACAAAACAAAAAAACCCCAAAACTATAAAAACATTTTTGTCGCTTTTACCGCTACTGGAGGTTCTTCCAGAATCTCAACAATTGCTGCAACAATTAAGGGCACTTTTCTAACTTTCAGACATTTATCCATAAGCAGTTAGTACCTAATTTTCTCATTCTGATACTTCCTGGTGTTAACCCCCTGGTGTGTTTATAGCTGACAGCCACATCTCTTCTCACTCTTGCTTCTGCAGGGTGAGACAAGCTCCCAGCTCAGTCAGACTCTTTCCAGGTGGTGAACTCTCCTTTCCCAAGTCACCACCATGACCACTCTGTGACTGCTGCAGTATAAACTCATCTTTCTTTTCAAAGGGGTGAGGAGAATGGTGCAGTATTGCAGCACAACTTAATATTACCTGCTGGAGATACTTCCCCTGAGACACTCCAGGAGTGCCTTTGCCTTCCTCACACCTGCACCATTTCTATGGCTCATGTTCAGCTTTTTCTGACTATTACATGTCATTCTTCTCCTTAGTTACCTCCTGCTGATGAGCTCCCAGCTTATTGCAGAAATCCATCTTATTACTCCCTAAATCCCTGCTACAACAAAGTATTTAGGTTTCTAATTCCTATTTAGACATCTCCTAACATCCCACTGAAATCAGTAGGAATCAGCTGATGCTACCCTGCTCCCACTGAAATCAGTGGGAATTTGGTTTTGTAGTGAAAAGTAGACTAAGCCATCAGCTTTTCTCTAAGATGCTCATAATAGAAACATTATCAGCAGGAGACAAGACACCATGAGCCTTAATATTTCTAATAATTACTTCAGGAGTAATAAATCAGAAGGTGCTTTTAAAGACCTAGTAATGAATTCAGAAAACAAAATAAGTACACACACTGATTTGAAAGCATGCAGTCTTTAAAAAAAAAAAAAAAAGAACTATACTAACTGAGAAGCCCTGTTTGGTAAGGGGAAAAATGTTAATACTGAGTCAAAAAAGGCAAAGTACTACTAATAATGATAATAACATAACAGTCCTAACTTTTCTCCCTGAGTCAGAAAGGCCAAGTGAAGCTTCATAGAAAATAAAATTGTCCCCCCTAACCTTCTGGTCTCCTAAATCACTGTTGGTACCCTCAGGAATTTTAAGTTTCAGAGGTCCTATGAGTGACTCTTGAAAGACAGTGACTTCAGAGAGACTGATCTTTGATTATTGTATTCTCCACATCACTATTTCTGACATTTTCCAAAACTTCCATATGTTTTTCTTAGTGCTACAGTCTAGCCTTGCCAAATTGCTACATTATTACAGGATGATACTGCTTGGGATATCGCTTGAAAAAATAAGACACAAGAAGAGAAAGTCTTTGATGAAAAAATCTCAATAATTTAAGAATATGTTACTCCAAACAAGCCAAAATCACATAATTATTTGTTGGAAAACCTAGACTGTAAGAATATGTCTAATCAGTGGGTTCTGCAAAGTAATCAAAGTGTGTGCTTTGCTTCCAACTTTTTTTATAAACATGAAATAATGTAGCAATATATGAGAAAAGATTGCATTATAATAATTACATGACAGCTCAGAAGCAGAGGCATGTCAGTTTTCTTCTAAGGCAATTTTTTTCTTGGAAATTTACCCAGGATGACTGGCATTTCTTCATGCATCAGAGAAAAGCCATTGTTGCAGCAATGGGTGCAAGAAAGGGGTAACCAGGACCTCTGGGTGCTTCCCTGCAGCTCATGCAGAGGCAGGAGCACAGCAGAGCACTGAGCCCTAGCTCTGCACCCAAACACCCTCTCAGTTAAATGAGAGGACTCAATTCCAACATAATTTCTCTTAGTAAAGGTCAAAAATGTTCATAGCATCTAGCTGTGGTGAGATTTCCCTGACAGAAGCTTTTTGGAAGAAAACTGAAATACTTCCCTATGAGAAGACCCAAGCCAGACACAAAGGGTGATGAAGTAGTCAAGATGTGTCCCAGAAGACTTCAGGAGACTTACAGAGCAGCCTGAAGATACAGCTGAAAGCTTTTTCCCATCTCTCAGCTTTTTAAAATAACTCAGCCTCCAGAAAAGTCCAGATTTGTAGTTTCAGAGGTAGCTTGGTGAATGCCGTACATTAAAGAAGCACCGTGAAGTAATTTAACCCCAGGAGTGTCATTTTATATTTGTGTGTGTACGTGTGTGCACATATATGTGTATATATTATAAACATATACACAAATACAAAAATAATGGAAGACACAGAGATGCTCAGGTACTTCTTCAAGAATCAGAGAAGATGCATGGAGGTGCAAATAGCAAAGATATGTTGGCAGAAATACTCCCATTCTGTGGATTAAGAGATGGATCCTGCAGAGTGGAACAGACCACTGCAATCTTCCCCAAAATCTGGACTAAGTTTGTGTTTAATAAGGAAAACTAATCTCCTTGTAAGGACTTCAAGTGAGGGAGAATTCAGCACCTTTACTGTAGCTGCTTAAATATCTAATTTATCTCACAACTAGGACATTGCCATTTTTTTCTAACTTAAAACACATCATGTCACAATATAAAAGAATACAAGGCTGGGAGAGACCCTGAGAGGCCTCTTAATTCATCTTTTTTCAGGTAGGGATCAGTTTTACCTAACATGCTATTGTATATGTGTTGGTTCTCAGCAATATGCAGGGACACAGATAGGACCAAATCTCTCATTCCCACTTTCTCATAAATAACCTGAATTGTGCTCTTTGTATTTTATAAAGAAACGTTTATTTCATAGTTTTCAATTAGTGTTTGGGTCTGGTCCTCTTCTGGACTTCCTTTATTTCCATATCTGTTTGGAAGGATGTCAGCTCAGTTGGATGAGATATTTAGTTCATGAACCATCCAGTGTTGTGTCTGAAGAAAGGATGACTCTCCTACAAACATATTTTTTTTTATATCTCCAGCAGGAACATTTTTGTTCTTTCTTTCCTGTCCTTGCACCTTGATCAGGCATTATAAGCCTTAATTTTCTGGATGAAAACTAAAAAACCACACCTTTGTAATCATTCCTCCTATAACATGTGTTAAAAAGCAAATATATATCACCTGCTCTATCAGAGGTGAAAGCATCATATGTTATCTGACCAAGAGCTGGTGACCAGACAAGTCCTCTACTAATGGCCTCATCCAGCACTAGCTATATTAATAACTCCAGTTCCAGTTGTGTCAGTGAGACAGTTTTTCATCCATCTATTTTTTGCCCTGTTGATTCCCTTTAATTCAAGATTTTAATCAGTGTGTCAGGCAGTATTAAGTGAAGCGCCTTGGAGAAATCCAAAGGTACCTCCCCAGCACAGCTGTCTTAATCATCCAAACCTATAATCTTATCAAAAAGAGATAACAGACTTGTTTAACAAGATGTAAGTTCCATTAAAACCATTTTGCCTGGCATCAATGACCTTCTTAAGGTCTAACTCTTCACTGACAGAGTCCCGAACTTACTGCCCCACTGCCTGGCCCATAAGAAACATCAGACTGACTGATGGTCTCTGGTTTTTCCCTTTTCTCTCTTACACAGGAATAAAAAAAAAAAAATGTTTGAAGATACAGACTGCCTTGTTTACCAGGATGAATTATCAACTAACTGCAGCAGATCTGGGCAATGCTTGTTTCATCCCTTCTTGATGCCTAATGTAAATTATTTTCTTGATTTGTTTATTTGAAGAAATCTGGTATCGACTTCTGCCTCATATCTTCTTTTGATATGGATAGTTTTTTTTAATCCACAACATTACTTGGACTTAGACTTTTTTGGTTTGTATCTTTCAAATATAAAACAGAAATATCTGCAGATAATTTTTCTTTACAATTTTTGATCTTATATATACTTACTGTATTATTTTATATCTGAACCCAGTAGATAACTTATTCACAGAATTCACGGAATTCACAGAATGACTAAGTTGGAAGAGACCTTCAAGATCATCAAGTCCAACCCATGCCCTAGCACCTCAACTAAACCCTATACTTGACCTTAGCTTTTCTTTTCTGCCCTAAAATATTTGTTCTTATTGTTTGTAGTCCTGGCAATTGTTGCTATTCTATTGACTCTTTAGCTTTTCCTATCAATCACTTATTATATTTCAAAACTTGTAACTTTCATTTGTGGTTTTTAACTCCCACTTCTTTCCTGTTCTTTACATTAGGGAAGTGATTCTTTCATAGGTGCTTTTTCCTACAGGATGCCTTTAAAAAAACAACCAAACAACCAACCAAACAACCAACCCAAACAACTCAGTTTTCTTATTTTGAGTTTGGCAGATCATGATTTTACAGACCTTCAGGAGTATTCAGATAATGAATTTACAGAGTTCATTAAGCTTTGCCACTTGTGTTCCCACATTGAAAATAGAGGTTTAAGGAGAAGACAGTTGTGTTGTCCAGTGAAAGACAGGCAGAAGTTGTAGCTGCTAAACATCTTACACTTCAATATTCCAAAGGTGTATTCCGGCAGTCTTTCTGAGCTGGAATCATATATGAGCACATAATGGTTACGTGAGCTGAGATGAAGAGGATCTTCTCTTTTTCCTTTCCCTTCCAAATTTACAGAGCCAAAAGGATCCCTCTCTACTCCCCAGAACCTTTCCTTTTTGCAACCAAGAGGAATGTCTGTCCCATTTGCAATGTTTCCCGGGTTCTGTGTAATGAAGCTTCTTATGATGTCACCAGTTACAGTGCATGTCACTGCCAGGGTACCAGGGGACAGTCCCTCCATACCTCAGGATCACATCTGTACTTAAAAGCTTCCTAACCTTCTCCTAGAAATGTGCTGCACTATTCTACTCTTTTTTTTGCAGGAGACCTGCCTAATTTTTCCAAGACTGTTCACCTCTTTTGGCCAATCCTAGCTACTTTCTGAGTCGTCCATTTTGAGTTGCACAGAGCTTATTTCCTTTCCCATTTTTTGAACCTGTTAGTTCTTACATATTGTTATCCTCTACCTAACCACATGGAGATATCCTTTCCTTTTCTCTCCTTTTCCAAGCTGCTTCTTCCTCCATGCCCTGGTGATACAACCTCCATTTCTGAGACAGAACATGCTGGGCTGTTGCGTGTATCGGGATGTCAAGGAAGTCTGCTCCTGGCATATATGATCAGCTATGCCTCAAGAACATAATTTGTCTATACCTTATAGGCAAAGACTCTCTCTTCAGGCAGGATTTTCTAATGCATGTCATGACCATTGATTTCTCTATAATACTTGATAGTGAATTAAACTTGTCCTTAGAAAGAAAGACCACCAGCCCTTCTCCCATTAATTCCCTTGTAAAATCCATTGACTAAAGAGATCTTTCATCCTCATCCTCTCATCCTGAGAGAGACTAGAAAAATATGTTTACTAGTCAGTTTCTCACAAAGAAAATTGAAACAATCTACTGGTATTTCAGACCTAAAGCAAAATGTAGCTTTTTGGGAAGGTTATCTGAGTTTGTTTCACTATGAAATTCTTTATTTTCAGAAATCTAGACAGGCAAATTGCCCACTTTTCCTCAATTGGGCTGAGATGTTTTTTGTAAGTGTTAACAAGTTGAAGGCTATATTTGAGTACACCATGACATCTCTATAAACAAAGCATACTGGGGGAGGAGAGATGGAAATGCACTCTGGTTTCCATTTAAGGTTCAGTCTTACCACCCCTGAATACATGGACCTTCTTACACTTTCAGCACATGGATGCAGGATGAAAAGAGGGATTGCCCAGTAAAACTTCCTACCAAAAAGTGCAATGTTGAAAACTGTCTGTTGAATGTCCCACTCTTTGTGTAAATTGCAGATCATTAAAATGTCACAGAGATCTGCTTCTTAAATCTGGACTTCTGAAATGAGCAAAAGGAGATGCAGAATCTAGGTCATGTAATTTCAGGGTCCACAAATGTCAACAAAACTTCACAGTCTGGGATGATTAACATTCAACTGCTGCAACTGCTACAAAAATCTTTTTTTGTTGTTGTTCCATAGCCTTAAAGATGTAACCATAAAATGGTCTGTTCAGAAATTGTTGATGCTGGATTGGGTTTCTCCTGATTGGTTCCAGACACAATTTTCAAAATTCCTACATTGATTTTCAATATTTGGCTTATAAAACATTGGAGGAGGATTAAATGAGGAGTTATGAACCTATTTGTGTGCATCGTTGAATCTGGGGGTGAAGACATAAGGATACTGAATTCTTAGGTCTTTTAAAGTAGCTGCACCATCAGGTTTTTGTGCTGTTTGTTCTCAGGATGAGGGCACACAGGAGGGCAGCATGAGTTTTACTGTACTTCAAAACCTTTATTCCTTCCTTGAGTTACCCTCCACTGTATGAGGGAAGAAAAGGGATTAAATCCCCTCCTGCCTGGATTAGCTGTGGAGGGCAGGCTGCTGCTGTTCCCCAAATACTATTTTCTGTCAGTGGATGTCAGATCCACAGCCATTGGCCACTAAATAGGTTAGGTGGCACTGTGATTACTTCAGTGTAGGCATGGAAGGATAGATGGGTTCAAAACTCCTCCAAGGGCACTTTGTGTCTCAATGCCTTCCACCAGCCAAGGTGCACCACATCACTCACTGACAGATCAATGTACCATGCTAGAAAAGCACCAGTGTTGGAAAGGGGCTGCAGTGCAAGAAAAGTCTGGTCCTGTTTGGTCAATTGTCTGTGGGTGTTTTGAGCATGGAGCTTCTCCAAGTATGGATCCTAAAATCAGCAGGTTATTGCTTGGCAGGCTCTGCCATGTGCAAGTTACTCTTTGCTGGAATTCCTCTGTGTCTGTCTGGCCCTGCCTTGGCGTACATACAGTTAATTTATTACCACACCTGCTGTCCCCAAGGTGTGTTTCAGAATGACTTCTCTTTGACTCGGCATTATTACCATTCCCTCCCATCACCATTTAAGTCATATCCCCTCCCTGCATTGTCCCCATCTGAATTTAAAGGGGTTGAGGAAACAGAGTTTAATCACTGATCTTCACTGGCTTTATTATGTTATGGCAATGAACCTCAAAGCTTGGCAGTAAGGGAACTTCATAATAAGTTAGGATGATCCATCTTTTCTTATGTATGGTGAATTTTAAGTCCCTTTCTCTGATAATTTATTATTTCTATTTGGTATATGAATTATTTTATTCTTCCAAGCTCTAACATGTAGGAAAAAATGCTATGAAGCAATATAGATCTAGACATGCTTCCACCAAAGACAAAAACCCAGCCCCTGGCAATTTCATTGGAAGCTCACAAACTTAGAGGATTGTTTAGATGGAATTTGCTTCATTACCTGTAGAAGGATTTTTTATCCATCAGGGGCACAGGCTGCCCCTGGAGGGGTTGGACAACCCAGCTTTAGCCTAGCAAGGGCTTGATGTCCTTGGAGTCACCTTGAAGGAGCAAAAAGAGGAACTATTTTGATGTTGCAAGGCAGATGTTGAAACAGGATGCTTTAACTGCAAGATAGGCTGGGCTTGAGCATGCGGTACTTGTATGTTAACTAATTGAGATGCTACATGATAGGGACATGTAGGTGTGATTATGACAAACTGACCAATTATTGTAGATGCTTTGCCTTGTGAACATGAAGTAAACATATAAAAGACGCTGCGTTCGTGCGATAAGAGAGAACGTCATGTAACTGCATCAGTGTGATTGTCGTTACTCGGCCGGCTCTCCGTGGGACCCTCTTCAATTACCAAAGCGATTTATAGTGTTATCTACAGAGCTGGCTTTCAAGACTCATGTAGACACAAAGATAACACCCATTTTCAACACCTAAAATAAATTCCTGACACTGCGAGATCTTACAGAATTGCTGGAACCTCACCTTCCTTGGTCCTCTGGTTTGTCTTCCAAACTCTGTCTTGGCTATGATCTGGGGTCTGAGAGAGAGCACTGGTATGGTATTTATTGTCTGAGTAGAGAAACAACATGCTGTGAAGGTCTATTTTGGCTTCAAGCCTGGGTTAGGTATGGAAGATCGTTCCACAGGACTGGCATAGGCAGTACTCTTCTGGGAAGCAGTTTGTGAAGGGTCCAGGCTCTGCCAAAGTAAAAAGGTGGGTGCCAGAAGGGACATTTATGCATCTCTTAGAAGGCACCTGCAGCTAAGGGAACAGATTCCAAACTTCTAGGCAAAGGATCCCAAAAAAGCCCTCTGCAAAGCACATCCCAGACACTCACTTCCCTTCACCAGCCGCAGCCTTTGAGGGTGATGGTCATGCTGCCCATGCCATGCTCCTGGCTTTTGTTGCTATGGTAATCCAGAAGTTTTTTTCAGGACAGAGCTTTAAAAGTTCACTGTTTACATTGCATTGCTGTCTTTGTTTCCTTCTGCTCATCTTTCTTATTTCCCACTCTCCCCATTCCCATGGACTGCCTGTCCACATCATTAAATAATTAATACCCCTTTGCATTACACATAGGGGATAGCATTGCAAACATCAGCCATAAGATGCAATTCAAAAGTACAGAAATTCCTCTCTGATTTGAAATTAAGCAGGGGAAATGTCCAACCCTGAGATCATATTCTTCAATGCATTTGCATTTCTGCATCTCTCACAGCAAATAATTTTAAAAACTTAATTTGCGTTTCAGTTTTTGTCATTCCATACTTACTGTATTTCACTCCACATAAAGAATGAAAATAGACTGTGAAACTTACTGGAAGCTAAAAATTCTGGCTCTTCTTTTCTAGCAAAATGATGCAGTGTTTGGCTTATAAACCCAGCAAGGGAATAGCTCCAATTAAAATTGTTTTCATTGGAAAGCTTAAATATGGAAATATTTCTATTGGTTTGAATCTTCATTTCACAGAACTTAAATTCAGCTCTAACCTGATATGTTGGTACAATTTCTGAAAAATCCATATATTCTCTTCCCAGCCTGCAGACCCTGAAGTTGACTAACACTTAAAGAGAAGTTTTTAAGTAAAATTGCTGAGGCTTATCTAATGACAGCAGGGCCCCATGCTATTTCTGAGCTTAGTGATAGGCTTTAAAACTTCTACGAAGAAAAAAATTCAAGCAAGAAAAAAATCTCAAAATATATAAGCAAACAAGAATTTGGGAAATGTATTGGAAACAAACCTGAAACAAGGCAGTCCTCTTTTCTGCTAGTTAGTTGGAAGTGGAATAAGAATTTTTCAGGTTTTTTATCTCCTCTGGGCTGGAATTAACCTACCTTTCAAAGTTCTTTAAATCCAAAAAAATGTAGGCTAAAATCCCAAATTAGCTCTGTGGACTGATTTCCGTCCATTAGAATTTATTTTTTTGCAAAACAGAAATCTCAACTTCATTATTTCCATGTCCAAAACCAACAGAGAATGCTTCCAAATGTAGACATACGGATTTAGTGTACTTCCACTGAAAACATGTGTAAAACTCCAGTTACCTTTCTTTGCCTGGAGGAAAATTCCTTACTCTTCTTACTCATTGAAATCGACTGCAACAACAACACAAAGGATGACTTCTGACAATTAGGAATTGCTTGTGATGGGAGCTAGTAGCCAGGACGTCACCTTAGCAGAATATCTTTAACGATGTTTGAGACGCTCTTTCAGCCGCAGAAGGACTCTCTGACCCACACAGAAATAATGCTTCTCCCTTATGACATGCAACATAGCTCTGCAACATGTTGCTTTGAAGGCTTGCTTTGTATGGGGCTTTTTAAACTCTCTAAGGAGAAATTCCACTGGCAGTCTTTATGCTGGAGAAATGAGTCAGGGATAAGCACTGGATCTGTGGAACTCACTCTTGCTACTAATTAATGCATATCCTGTGAAGATTTGAAACAATAACACCAACTCTGCCACCAGAATGAAAACAGAACGTATCCGTTGTTCAGCAGAGAAGAAATCTCTTTTCCTGACTACCTGTCAGTAAGTTATCACAGGGTCCTTAGAGGAAGAAAAAGTGGCAAAGAGAACAGTTTCTACATCAGCCTGGTTTGAATGAGCAGGGAATCCTGATTCAAGAGTTTTTCGTGTCTTCTATCATAGGTCAAGCTAAAGTCTAAGAATTTTATCTCCAAAACTCTGTGCTCCATAGTAATCATGATTACACAGTGATATGGTACAGCAGCTCACTGACTGCACCTCAGTCCAGGGAGTTCTGAAGGAATGCATAAGGGAGTGGGGTCTCCCATGAGACATGACTGAGATAATTTCCATATTACTGGCCACTTGAAGGCAAGGAGGGAAAGACTAATCCCCTGTCCCTGCTCCCAAAGCACAGGAAGAATATGCCATGTTGCTGGGGTTGGCTGTCATCCACCACACTCCTTGGCAGTCCTCTCCCTGACCCGGTGCCAGTTCAGAGCTCTGTTCTGCAGCCCAGAGCAAGGCTCTGAGCCTCAGCTCTGCTGTGAAAGCACTGACTGAGTAACAGAAGCAAAAGATGAGGTCCAGAGGGCTGGAAGGAAGTAGTTTTAAAGATGAAGAGGACATCCAGCAGTGAGAACATTTGCTTCCAAGGGGGCAATTTGAGCTAAGCTCCTGACCTCCCACAGACTTCCAGCATGCAATCAAAGATAAATTATAGGCCCTAATTATGTTCCAGGTGCCCATGTACAGCATGGGTGCAACTGTATTTTCACTTCTTCATGGAAATATTGGGAGGATGAAATGGAGAGGTGCTGCCATAGTGCAGCAGTTACAGCCATGAAATCCTATAGGACCTGAATGGGACACAAGTGTGGATCTTCTGTGAAACTGGAGGGAGCTAGAATGAGACAGTGGACTGCCAGGCCAGGAATTACCATGGGAGAGAAACTGAGATGCAAAACAGTGGCTTTTTGCATTCCCAGAGCAATTTCAGAAAATGACAATAGTATCAATAAAAACCATTGATGGCTCTGTTATACCCAAATAACCAACGCAAAGCTCAGCTAAATGTCAGCTCTCCTCCACTGTTATAAAAGAGTTTGTGCAATGCTGACAGTCAGAAACAAACCATTTAGGAGAATCAAGAAGATTGTAATAAGAAATGTCAGGGAGACAGAAATATCTGTTCCCTTCACAATTTCACCCTGAAGAAACATTTTCCTACAGTGTGAGACTGGGGATGAAAGGGAGTGAAGGAAGGTTATGAATCCTGCCATAGAAAGTCCTTGTTAGAGAGAACTCTATGTATCTATAAGTCTTATAAGCAGGTTTTCTTGCTCAGCATCAAAAAATGACAGAGAAAGTCACAAGGAAAGGTGTCATAACTGAGAAGAAACTCAAAATTTAATTGTTTGTTTATCTGAACCGGAATGAACAGCAGTCACATTTTCCACCATGCTCACACTTGTATCTGAGACCTTGCTAAGTGTCAGTGTGTTTAACCTCACAAAATCTGTCAGCAGGGTAGGTACAGTGGGAGGACACAGTTTCTAGGACAGCCAACTGCCAAACACCACCAGTGAAAAGGTGACCATGGCCTGGCTGCCTTCTGTGCTTGTGCAAGGTGCAGCACAGCCAGCCAAGGGTAGCAGAGATGGAGGGGACACATGGTGGCTGCAAGGAGCCACAGGCCATACTTTGCCCTGCTTATGACATCAGACTGAAAGCAGAGAAGGAGGAGCAGAAGAGAGGGATGATTCATGTTCTTCAACCATACCAGGGGGCCTCATCCAACCCAGTGTAGACCTTAGATGGACACACCCATCTTAAACCTGAAATTTCCTCACCATATATGCCCACATAGTTCATCTTGCCCAAAGGCTGCTGGGCAGCTTAGAGCAACCTCCACCATGGCAGCTTAGACCCCAAGCCCAAGAATAAAATGAGTTTGAGCAGTCACAGATGGTCAGCCTTCAGCCTTCCATCCTCATTAGAGCCTCATTCTGTGAGTGTTTAAGGGACATTGTTAAAATCTCGGCGTGCAGAGGGAGGAAAGAAGCCACCACAGAGAATGCCATGCATTATATTTGCCCTGCAGCTGCCTTTCATCAGCTGTTCTGCAGAAATGTGCTCCAGCTCAAGAGGGAGCAGTCAGGGTGGTCACACCGAGGGTGTAAAAAGACGTTGTTGAAGCATGGTTGAGCAGACAGGCCCCTTGTCCTGTCCCCTCAGGGGCTTCCTGGAACCGCATCCAACGCTAGCGAGGGTTTTCTCCAGAGATTAGCAGCTTTCCTATCTTTAAATAATTTACGCAAAAGCATCTTCCTTCCCTAAGTCTGGTTATTTTTAGACAGAGAAAAATACACACTTTTATCTTCATAAATAATCAGAACCATATGGCCTAAGCATTCTAAGGAGATCAGTTAAACCAGCTTCCCAAGGGAGGGACTCTGTGTGTGCTGTGTGTGCTTAGCAGAGCTGAGCTGTGTCAGGCTGGCAGCCTCAAAAACTGAATGCAAGACTCACAGCTGGCTCTACAGTCCAAGGTGTTCTTACACCACTGTTGCAAAGCTGCCTTGGGCTATATAAAGCAGGAGACGGGTCGTTTTTTGCATGGTTGCGTTTTGTTCCTCACTCAACGTGACCAATAAGTGCCAAGATCAGACTTGGAGCTGCTAAAAAATCTGAGACAATCTCAGCATGAGATTGGGGATCCCCAAGATAGTTGGGGAACTTGATATGAATAAAGGCTGAAGGAACTGGGTTTGTTAAGCCTTGAGAAGAGGAGGTTAATGGGAATCTAATCATAATCTTCCAATACTTAATGGTAGTTATAAAGAAGAAGGTACTTTCTTCACAAGGATGAACAGTGAGAAGACAGAAGGCAATGGGCACAACTGGATTCAAGAGAAATTCCATCTGGATATAAACGATGTGCTTCACTGTGAAAACAATTAAACACTGGAACCAGTTGCCCAAAAAAGCAGAAGTCTTCCTCAATGGAAATATTCAAGTCTTGACTTGACTTATCAGGCAAGGCCCTGATAAGGTAATCCAAATTCTGCTTTCAACAAAAGGTTGGACTAGGTGATATCTAGAGGTTTCTTTCAGCCTAGACTTTTTTGTCATTCTGTGATTCAGAGTTCTTCATCACAACCCTCCAAGTGGAATAATTAAAAAATAAAATCCCCTAAGTCCATCAAACAGACTCAGATAGTGAAGTAGAGCTCATAGCCTGTGTCCTAAAGATCAAGTTCTGCAGGCACAAAGGTTTTGACTCTGAGGGACCTGAAGGTGCATGCAAAAAGGAATGAGTTTCCATATTTGAGATAAGTATGCACAGAGTAATTCAGATCAGTTCATAGTTTACCATATTTTGCAGCAGAGCTGGTATGGAGATGCCTGGCCAATAAGGGAATCCCATTGAAGAAGGTCTTGTAGTCCACAATGACAATTTCAGTATCAAATGCAAAAGGATAAGCAAGTTCAGCCTCCATGTTTCTATGGAAGTCAGTGTTCCTTTTGCTGCAAACACCCAGCAACTTCTATAATTCATCTGTTGGTTTCCA
This sequence comes from Ploceus nigricollis, assembly GCA_013399945.1. NCBI lineage: Eukaryota > Metazoa > Chordata > Aves > Passeriformes > Ploceidae > Ploceus > Ploceus nigricollis. Next base: position 236,404 of record VXBC01004526.1, read on the forward strand.
CTTCCATCCTGCAGGTCTGTGCAGAGCTCTGGAATATAAATCTCCAAACAGCCAGCAGGAATCATGCTGCAACCTGCACATGAGGGTTGAGGAGACAAACATATTCCCCAGGAGAGCTTGTTTATTTTTAGTTCTAGAGAACCCACTACAAATCTGTTGAAGAAAATAGAGACAGAGTCCCATGGTGTCAGCTAATGCTGTAAGTAGGAAGACAGATGCACGTATGTGCAGAGTAGATTAGATGAGTGATCACTGCCAAAATCAGTCAGCGTATCCTTTTCAGGTCATAAAACTGTTTTTAACAGTAGGGCAGAAACATGCTAACATTGCTTCTGTGTTTACTTGTTTGTTCTAATTCCTTATCCCAGGAAGCAGTCGCTTTGAGCATTTCAAACTGTATATAAGCAGTTAGCAAGCCTAAAAATTAAGAGCCTCTGCTGGAGAGTGAATGAAGGTCTTTGTGCTGCCCAACCTCCAGCCCTCCTTGGCCAGCTGAGATTTACCCTCATGTGGGGACTCTTTGATGGATGGTATAATGAGGCTCAGAGGGCTACTAATCCCCCAGGGTATAGGAGGGTCGAACAGAGGGTATGAAAGGCCACGCTAAAGCAGATTTCAGCAACTCTCAGCCAACAGCCACTTTGGCACCATTCCCAGCCAGCGTAGGTTAGTGCAGTCTCGGGGGTATTTCTAGCTCTGAGTGTAGGAGTCCAAGAGGAGAAGAGAGAGTGAGTAGGCTGCAGCATCTGTACCTCCCTCAGTAAAAAGTGCAGTGCCAACCTTCCCTTTTTAGAGACACATCTACATGCACACACAGTCTCATCCTCAGCCTCACATGGCCAGGAGAAAATGAAACCTTGTTGGGTTTGATGAGGGGGTTGGCCAACAAACACAGACACAACAAGCTGGAAAGGCAGATTCCCAAAGGCTGTTGTGTCCCCAGAATCAATAGAAAAGTATTGATTTGTGCTTATAGTGGGGGCCATAAAGCCACTCAAAGTGATCAGCAGAGTTGGGGTGTGCCTGCAGTAGTCTTTTTAGAGATTAGGAGAATTTCAGATACTTGATCATTGCTGCCAGGAAGGTGCAATTGTACATTTATAGACACCAAAAGTTAATGGATGACAGACCTAGTATTGCCACTGCAGCTGTACAGAGCAGCAAAACAGTGAAAGATGACTGTGTGGCTCATCACTATGTGTTCCCTCATCTCACGGTAAATTAGACGCAGAACAATTCTCCTTTTCCCTAGCTCTCCTCTGGTCTTTTCATTTCCACCAACATGATTGCAAACTCCAGTCCTTTTGACCTGTACTGAAGGAGAGAGAAAATCAAACATGCACATCCCTTGAATTCATGACTTTTAAGTTATTTACCTCTGTTATCTCTATTCAACCAGAGTACTGCAGGGGCTTTCTGTCACAGCAATATTTGTCACTGCTCTGACTTCAGCCTTTCTTTTTGTTGGTACTTTAAAATGATTGGTTTTCTTTCTAAACAGGTGCTTAGTTTTAATCAGTGTTTAGCCCCATTACTCATCTAAGTATTCATTATTTCTCAGTTCACTGACGTTTAATCATCCCCATTTGATCAAACTGAGTTCTTCATCTGCTCTTCACAGCTTCCACGCTCTGACTCTGGTCCCTGGTGTACCCAGCTGCTTTCTGCCTATAAAATTTCTCTATAGACATTTTATTTTTTACTTCATGTGCAGTTAGGATCAGGAGATGAATCCTTCCTTTGAGTGATTGCTTTAATATGCATCCCTTTTTTTTGCCTTTTGTGCATTATTTGCTTTGTGTACATGTGGGATTTGTGCCAAGAGGTGCTAATTTCTTATGACGTGGGGGTTGCAAGAGACAGGTGTCAATAAGGTTTGATCTGTGACTTTTACTTTACTGAACTTTAGGATTCTTCTTCTCACTTTAGCTGTCTCTTTAACACCTTTGATAGGTCTGTACAACTGTATATCAAGGCTTATTAGAGCAGTCTCATTGATATTGATATGTTTGGGACACACTCCTCTCAATCTCTCTTTGAACTAATCCTTTGATAGAACAGTTTTCATTTATGCTCCTACTTTCACATTTCTGCCGTGACTTCCAAGGAAAAGGCATCCAGTCATCCCCAAGAGACCCTTGGGAGGGCAGAACAAACTAGAGCCCCAAAGAAAGGAGTCTGGCAAAGGAATATCCACAGTGGCCACACATGCGTTTAACCCTTACTTTCCCCACAGAAATTACTTTTTTATGAGACAGGTTTTCCAGTAGTTAATAACAAGGATTTTCTTCCCAGAAATACTTTCCTCAGGCTGAGACTTAGCCCTAGCAGCAATGACTCAACAGCTACTAATTCCTAACTGGAAACAAGCCAATAATTAACCTAGTTTGGAGTCTTTGCAGAAAGTGATGGACAGAAAGCAACTCTGCACTTGACTCTGGGACCCTGACAGACTCCAGCCTTTCCTACATTTATGTATTGATCCAGACACCATTGCAGGGAGCTACTGTGCGATTTCAGCAGCAAGAGTGCTGCATTTTTCTGCATCAAGTTCTTGCAGTGAAAAATGATGTGGCAGCACAGTTTTGTCAAGGGGTTGGTGTTCACAGTGTTAACTTAGATCCCATTCTGATCTCCATAAGCTGCTGCTTCTGCTGGTTCACTTGGTGCATTAAATGTTTCCTTGGCTACTGTCAGGGCTTCAGTGTAGATGTCTGCAGCTGAACTGTTTAGATTCTCTCTGTAGTCAGTGGAGAGAAAAAGGAATTTCCACAGGGCAGTTCATTCCATCTGGGAATAGGTGTCAAATCTGAAAAGTAAATCTGTCAAGACACAGGACTAACCCAGATGTTGACCTCTGTGTGGTGTAAAGTGCTACATTCATATTCAGATAATACGAATCCCAACTTTGCCTTCTCTTCCACAACCTTTTGCAATGCTTTTTACCTTCTCATGATGTTTCCTTGGAACAGAAGAGCCCAGGGTTCTTCTCAGCCTCACAGCTCTCTGCAGACACACTGCTCTGGACTCACTTTATTGGCCCAAATTTAAAGAGAATGATAAAGTGTTGAAAAAAATCTTTTAAAGTCTCCGTCCTACCAACATCCCCAAAATCTGTTGGTTTCTGTGGTAACATTCCAATATAGGAGCTGAGTTGTTTAGTATTCATCCTATTTGAGCAGAAAAAGCCTACAAGGCCTACAATTCTTCACAAGTGCTCAAGTTCTGTATTTTGGGATGGTCCTGAAAACTGAGAGAATGAGAAATTCACTCACCATTAAGTCCACCACTTTTGACAAGGCCAGGCCAAGTCTTTGCAGCCTTCAGAATCTGACCTGGACCAGACAATTACTGTTTGCCAGGACCAGGATAAATCTCCTCACAGAATTCTCCTTTAAGGAGCAACAGGTCATTAAGTTAATAACAGTAATTTAAAACTATAATTAAAACTAACTATAATAATTAGCTGAGAAAAAATTATGGAAGAGCCACTCATTTATCATTTATCATTTATCATCCCTAGGATGTCCGAACACTGCAGACTATGCCACCCTGAAAAGAAGGGTCCAGTGAACAGGAGGTCATGTCACAAGAAGTCACATCCATAGCCATAGCAGAGAAATCAATGAATTTACATTGATTCAGGGTACCAGCTGGAAATGGCAGGGTTTCTTTCCACAGCACCATATCCTGCTGTGCTGTCACTTATCTTCCATATGCTGTGGGAATAAATAAAAAATTTAGCCTGCAATGGCCTTTAAAGCCACTAAATGCCACACAGAATCTTTTTTCTACTAATAATTTACATTTAATTTGTGTCTATTGAAATGGGAGAGAAGAGGAAGGAAATGCACCTGTATTTATTTATCTCATGATTTCTTGATGATTTTGTCAGACCTGCTGTCAATTAGTCATCAGTGTTGCTGTCAAAGAGAATGTTTTTCTCCTCAGAGTTTCACTGTGTTTAAGTGCATGTTTTGATTGTCTGTTGGAAAGTCCTTGCTTAAACTGTGCACTGAGGGGATAAAAAATCTGCAGTCAAAGAGAATAAAACTCCTAAGGACTCAGTTCTCGGCCATCCGGTACTAAATTTGGCCATTCACAGCTGTGCTAAGCAGATGTAAAGCTCACAACAGGAGTGAGCATCCACTCTGCAGTCGTGTAAGTGACCCCACAGGGTGCCAGGCGCAAGGAGTTGAATCTTTGCAGTTGAGAATCTACCAATTATGGAAGAAAATGGGCTTTCAGCATTTATGTATTTAAAGTAGCTCTGTGTGTATATGTGTGCATAAACAGAGAGAAAATAAGAATTTCAGACTGGCCGTGCATCAGCCCTTCGAAGCCATCTGAGTCATCAAGAAGCTTGGTACAAACATCGTGACACAAATGTTAACATGCCTCTGAAGAGATGTTGTTTTCTATTTCCAATGACTGGAAGAGGAATGTAATGGTCAGATGGGAGGTAATCAAGAGAATCAATGTTGCCTGGGGTCCATTTATACCATCCCAAAGCAGACATCTCAGGTAGGTAGGATGAATCATGCCTGATCATTAGTTATGTAAAGACATTAGATGCATGAAATTAGGGTTAGTTTTACCATTCAGGTTTCCATCTGAGTAAGAAAGCTTCATAATCTCTGAAGAAAAGAAAATATCCTCATGGATTTACTATTTTTATCCTTCCAAAAGCAAACATTATCTGCTTTGGCTCTTGCACATAAATTAGAACAGAGAGTAACTTTAGAGACCAGAACTCCTGAAGTCAGTAAAAGTGACTTCTGTGAGCACTGGTAAGTTTTGAATCAAGCCTGAAAGAATCAGATCTTTACACCAAATACCTGCTTGAGACAGAAGTCATACTTTTTAGCTTTGGTCTTCTGCCCCTCAGACAGACTTGTTTGCCACAAGACCTCCACAATGCTTTGACCCTTTACCCACCTGCATTTGATCTGGAGCTGTTGCTGGACTTTCTCAGCTGTGAAGCCATGGTGGACGGTGCATCAAGACCACTTTCACAGAAACACACTGGATTGTTTTTCTAAAACCAGTTTAAGTTCCCTAAACCTGTGTGTGCAGAAACATGTCAGGGGAATGTGGGAGGGAGAGCAGAAAGGGACCAGTGCTTCATTTTGGGGAAAGCATGAGGGTTTTGATCATGCATGGGATCTCACATGTTTAATGGCCTGATCACCCCTGAGCTCCCACCCTGCCCCAAGTGCTTTTTAGCACTGTAAAAGAGAGCCTTTGTTCCAAGTATCATATAATGAAAAAATCTTTGGTACTCCATGGTAATGTGAATCACTTGATCCAATATTTAGCAACTTAAACAGGTGCCAAGCAGTAGAGTTATTTGGGCATTTTCCAGAAACATAGTTTATCATTGGGAAATGCCACTTTGTTGAAATGGAGATTTCTCTTGGGAGCATGCCAGCTTTGATGACATTTTCTTAAGAAATGTTTCCACGGTAGGATAGGATTCTGGTCAAAATGCCAAAGAGAGAGAGAGAGATGTTTTCACTCCTCTAGAAAAGCCAATAGGTTATTGTTAGGGCACCTGGTGAGGTCAGGACATCCAAACCTAAATCCATACCCAGAACACATCTTTAGACTGCCCAGTTATCTGGTTGGGTATCTGAGCAGTCCATTTGCTGCTCTCAGCTGACTTCAGCATCCTCTATAAGAGCTACTCTGCATTCCCCAAATAACTGTTGGTGTAGGAATATGAACCCTAGTCCAAACAAGGCTCGAGACTCAGCCAAGCTCCTTCTCCTTTCCTGGCCAAATATTATTTATTCATTAGGAATGTAGTCATTGGAAGGAGTAGCTATTTCTCACTTAGCTTCAGTGTGTGCACCCAATCTCAACAGCTGTGGCTATGCAACACCAAAACTTGTACCTGTGTCCATGTTTACAGCCATGCCTAGCTTGCCTTCCCTCCACACAGCAGCCTGGTGGACACCCTGCAGTTTGCATGTTGATTAAAAAGTGCTGAGCAGCAACATGAGAGCCAAGAATTTCCTCATGTTCTGGAGGGCACATCCTAGCTCCACCTAAATCCAGTAGAGGACCCTGGTGAGGGTCCAGTGGTGGGTCTGGTCTGAGATGCAGGCTGAGGGCCATCTCAGTAAAGACAGCAAATGCAGACACTGACCTCAACAAGAGTTAAAGACACGGAACACCGTGGATGACAGCTGCTAGGGTTGTGTGGATCCACTTACTTAAATGAATTAGCTGAAATTAGGAATAGTCTTATTTCTTTAAATTCAGTGAGGGGTGCTAGATATCAGCTTTTGAGTTTGGCATGTCTCTGATATCTCCAGCTGAGTGAACTTCTGACTTTTTTGTTGGTAAATTTCCATAGTTTTACATTCTTAATGTCATCTGAGCAGACAAAGACCACAGATATTTTTTTTTTTTAAACCACGAACCATTTTGTTATACCCAGAGCTCCTGAATGAACCACATTGTGGGCAATAATCTGTGAGAATTTTTTAAAGTTTTCTCCATGGAGTAAACATTATTTGCAGGTACATCATCCATCAGGGTTCTCTGAGGTATCGTAGTGATCAGCAGCATAAACAGAATGTTTTTTATCGTGATCCCAGCAGGCTTTTTTCTTATCTACAGACTTAGTGCTTTGGATTATGTAGGAAAGGGTACATAGAAAGCTTACAGCATCTGAAATTTTTTCATTTTATTTCTCGCTGCCTCATGTGTTGAACCGAGGCAGAAAAGTATATTTATATACTCAGTTTTGAGGATGGTTCTGAGTGTTGCTGAGTCAGAACGAGGAGGTTTAGCAGGCCAGGAAGGGGAAGCGCATAGACTGGAGCAGTTGTTTTGCCAGTCTGATTCCCAGTTACACCACTTGACATACCTCAGTCACGAGATGAGAGTGAGACAGAAACTGAACAGTGGCTGCCTCTGCCCCACTGCAGCCTTGGGTTTGCTTGGACAGAGTGAATGTTGTGGGAACAAAGGGTACTGATAAAAGTGGAGTAAGGAATAGAAAACAACCCAAGGGAAAGTCTTTGCCTGCCAGAGACTCCCACCATGGCCCTGCAGGTAAAGACAAACCAAGTGGTTATTGCCACTGTCATCTCTCTTTCACAGTGACACTGGTATTTTGGTCTTTCCTTAAAGGGTGAATTCTGGGTTCCACACATGGCACAAGCTGCGGTCAAACCTTGGCAGTTTTGAAATCTCGTGTTCACACCCCCCTCACCCCTTACATACCCAGGCAAATATGCTCTTCCTTCTAATGCAACAACAGGGTCTTCAGGAGAGTAATGGTTTATTGATTTTTTCCCCATTGGTAAATGTAGTAGAGGACAGACAGATGGAGCATTGAAGTAACATTGTCAAAACAAACAGATGATAAAGAAGATTTATCTAGCAAACAGCTCACTTTAAGGCATTAGTTTGGGGCAATCTATGGAGTGTAAGGGGACCATCTATCCTCAATTTGCCATCAGTTTCTAGTCAGCCTGTACTGAAATAAAACTTGACTGCAATTCCATCACCACAAGGATTGTCATCTACAGTATGAGCATCCTAAATATTTGTATTTGATCATTATTTTACAGTCCCATGCTTTAATACATTTGCATACATTTGTAAATATTTAATAAAATACACATATAAAGTTTAAAAGAATGATTTTTAAAATCCCTTTTCTAAAGAAGTCTGGACATTTATTGCTTCCTTTAGTCATTTTGAAGGGAATATGACAAGAGTTTCAAAGGATCAGACCTCTATTGCACAGCTCACAGACAATGTCTTAACAACCATCAAAAGTTCTAAGACAAAGCTTAACAAAATGTGTGATGAAATCCAATCCTGATTAACAGAACACCTAAGGACAAGCCTAAGTTTCATTTTTAACAGCAAAAAGTGAAGTATGTCCTTGAGTCCCTCACTGCCCCAGCAGCTGAGCCAGGTTGAGGGGCTGCAAGGCACCGTTACCTGACACATCATGCCTGACCCACATGTCCCTCTGCCATCTGGCTTGGTCTCAAAAAGCATTTTTTTCTCTCCCCAGCAGGCTGCAGCCACACCTGGAGCCCCAGGATCCCACTTGGGCATATGACAGCTCAGTGGAAGGGCAGCAGCCCAGATTGTTGTCACAAGGAGGTACCAAACATCCACACACTGCTTTTCTTCAGAAAACTGAGTCTTTCTCCTTCTCTTTCTCTGAGAAGTCATAACAAAAAGGAGAAAGTGTTTGTTTAGATGAGTTTGTTGACATGTAGCTAAGTGTTTGGAATTAAGGCAATACAGAATTTAAATTGTGGTTATTCACTTTGCACATTAGAGTAGAACTCAAGGTTGATTGCAGATATTTCAGATACAGTCAAAACACAGATTCTAACTTAGGTCTAAATCAACTGCTTGCTTCAAACCATAAAAGGGTCTGAAATATGTATATATAGAGGTCAGCAGTAAATTTTTATTTATTCATGAACCTCTGTCTCTACTAATGGCTGCGTTTGCAAGTATAACAGACACGAAATATGGTTCCTTTTTCTCTGACTTCCTACTTGATTATAGCAAAATCCAATGAAATAATTAATTGTTGCAAAAATTGTACAACTAAATGCCTGGCTATTATTTCACAGGCATGAAAATAAATCAGGATAAATTCCATTGGTTTAAAACATGGCTATAAAATTTACATGGGTGGCATCAGCACCAGACTTTATATACAGTGCATTCAATTTCTGTGTAAGTTTTAGCTTTGAGGAACTTCTATCTTCAGAGCAGCTTATCTGCCTGAACATGAAAATTCCTCCAGAGATCCCAGCAGCAATTACAAACTCTAAAAGAACTGGGCTATGAAAAATTTGGAAATACCACTACACTTTTAAGAAGTTCTCAGAGGTTCAAGTATTTGGTGCAGATTGCATCAAAATGAATCAATCAGCCTTCTGGGTAAATAGGCAAAGTTTTTAGGCAGGAACGAAGTAAATATTATATATATACCTATATATATATACACACCTATATACCTATATACCTATATGTATATATATATACACACACCTATATATATGTATATGTATATGCATATATATGCATATGTATATATATAAATATAGATAATATTTTTGCTACTTTGTGCTAGTCCTGAGGTCCAGATATTTTTTTTTCCTCCTGACACCAAAATTAAAAAGACAATTAAACCCTCTAATTTGCTAGTCCTGCCTCAAAAATGTTTACTCTGATTTAGCTAAAACTTCCTAAAATTTTAGAGAGAATAAACATGCTTTTCCCAGGAGTCCATGCACCAGTGAGCAGAGCAGGAATGGAGGAGTTCAAGGAAACATTTCTAAGTCAAGCTTGTAGTGCAGAGTGAACTGCAGCCAGATGTGATGAGGAGTTCTGCTGCTATTTTTGTTTTTTCATTGTTGAAAAAAATTTGTCATTTCATCAAAATGTAAACTTAGCAAGGAAGCCTGCTGATTTTTTTTCTGGACAGACTTTGGAACATTTTTGTGGGCAAAAGTGGAACAAAAGCAGTTACTGTCTTTCTCTGAAGCCTTATATCTGGGGTAATGGTTTGGAATAAATGTGGTAACCAGTAGGTTCTGTCCTTCTTAACTTACCAAACCTTGTTTCCCAGCATTTTCCTGCCTTATTTATTTCATTATTGAACTTTGTAAAATAACAACCTTGTCTATCCTTGCATATTGGGCAAAATAGGAGCCAGATTTGAATGGGGGCTTCTGACCTGTGTTATTTTATAAACAATCAGCTCTTTGTTTATTTCTGGATGCTGCCAACCATCTCTCCGGACACTTTGTTCATGATGAGTTCAATGCAGAGACTGGAAACATCCCCCAGCCAGAGAAAGGTGCCGGTGCCATTTCATCACAAGGACTCACTGCAAGGAAAGACTAAGGATGTGACTTCTCTCTTTCAAGGACAGAGATGAAGACTGGAGTTGACCCTAAGGAATTTGCTCTTCTTAAAACATCCTGAGCCTATAATATTAAGATGGGTGTTGGCTATGCTAGAATTACTGTGGTAGTCTCTAGGTATTTAAATGCCTAAGCCCCAGCCTGTTCCTGATTTTCTCTGTCTAGACATGGACTCTAGGATCTCTTATTACAGAAAAATCTAATGCAGTGTTTTTAATTGACCTCCAAGCAGTCCATGGCAGGCTGAAAATCTTTCATTGAGGATACTTTGGCAGATAACTGACTTTGGCCTTGCATGCAACGAGGCAAACATTGGAGGAGGGGATCTGGGGACAGGTGCTGTTATTCTTGGATTCACAACTCACATCTGCTGCAGTTTTAAATCTTGCCTTGCTTCCACTCCCCAGCCTTCAGCTACTTTAGTGACTTCAGTTGCCAGCTCCAAATTTAACGAGTTTCTATCATCTGTCTGCAACAGCAAACCCGGGGGTTTTGACTCAACACGAACTTGCAGAATGCGACACAGACAGTTAAACCCAGCCAAGGAGGATTTGGGTTTGTTTTCTCTCCTAAAAAGAAGCTGTAATCCATTCAAAGTATTACCAAGGTATTTTGGAATCAAGCTAACTCATTTCTGAAGTTCACACTGAGGTAATGTGTTATTAACCTCAATTGTTCTGTTTTAATCTTCTCTGTCCATGGGAACAAAGTTGAGTTTTGGCTTTGGCTTAAAAAAATAATCATCTACCATCCTGACAAAACTCAGAAGTGAATGGAGCTGTGTGAAGGAGAGGACAGCAAAGGACATGGGGTGCTATATTCTGCTGAGGCAAAAAAGAGAAGGATGAACATTATTTTCCAGACCATTTAGTGCCACAGGCTCATATGTCATGGGTTTACTCGAGTGAGTGGAGGTCGCACCTCTTACCAAGAGTGATCACTTCTGATCACTACTACCCTTGGTGCTGAGTGATTAACCCACCCTGTGGTACTTCCAGTTTGGAAAGCAGAGGCAGCCCAGAGGGAGAGGGGGCTGCTCAGCTCCACACTCTTTCAGGGATTAGTGTAACTGGGTGCCTCCAGCTCTTCACAGATGCCATCCTCTAATCTTCTGCAGTATTCAAAGGACCAGGGACCATGACAAACTGATAGTGACTGTGGCTAAAAAAGTTCTCCAGAAGCCACCAGCTGGCACTTTTCAGTAGTAGCTATAATCCAGGTTTACTGGCCAATTCCTTCTGAGCTGATTTTTCATCATGTAAAATGATTCTGCCTGCTCTGCTGCACTGACAGGGAGAAGCAAACAGGAGACAGAAAACAAGAAGGAAATGCCAGTTGGCACTGAGAGGAGTGATATGCTTAGTATGGAAATGCTGGTGTTTCATGGTATTTAACAGGCCCCAGGTCAGGCTAGAGGATCTTAAAGACCTTCCCATCTAGGAAATATGGATTACTATTTTACAATTTCCTAACAAACAAACAACAACCAAACAAAATTGTTTACTTGTGCAAAATATATCACAGCAAGTATCACAATCTGAAAATACTTTCACCAGTTCACCATCCCTCCCTGCAGCAGGAAGAAAAGGGTGGGCAGGGCAGATGTCAACAGGAAAACATCTGTCTCAACACCTGGCAGAGCTACAAGGTAAGGATGTGGGTGGCAGCAGCTTCCTGAAGGGAGCCTCAGGTCTCAAAAGCCTGGAAAACAATTCTCACAACTATGCAATAATTTGAAAATAACAATGCAACATATTCTATGTACAGTCTCCATATAATTGCTTGTATCTCTTCTCTCTGTCCTCTTGGCAAGGAGATCCAGATGCTGATTTCACTGAAGTCTGCAGATTTCACAGTCATTTTTCTATTTCCTGTGAAGTGGTTTCTGCCTTTGTCTTTCTCTCTCCTTACTTAATTCTGCATCACCCAACTGCCCCTTTTGGCATTCCTGATTTTAATGGTCTTAGCTTTATATGGTTTTTAACGATAATCCTTAAAACTGAAGTGTATAGCTATCTATTTAATCCAGTGTTCTGCCTTCCTTCCTTTTCATCTGTGCAATATGATTCTCTCCCATCTTTTTTTCTGCAGGCTGCCAATGCCAAAACAAAGCTAGTCCTATTACTCCGGTCATACATTTTTAATGCATTTTTGCTTCATGCTCACTATTCCATTCTTTTTAATAGATTTCTATCTTTCTTTCATGTATCATTTTTTATAGAGCTTTCTCACAGGTCTCCCTGCTGAGACTCTTTAACAGTAAGTCTCAGAGAAATAGAAAGACTCACATCAGCCAGCCAGAGACAAGCTGAATCCAGTGCACAGGTCAGCTGGTTCCACTGGGGTTGCTGGGAGCCCAAGTGCTCAGTGCTGCATCTTCACCCAGATCCAGCACAGCATGAAAGAGAGCTCCACAGCTTCTTGCTGCAGGAAGCTCAGGTGCAGCTGGCTCAGAAGAGTCAGAGTGAGCTTTTCTGTGCCATCATACACTACACCCCATGGCATCCCTCCCCAAGACAGCTGCCTCTAGGGAATGGCTGTCCAGCCACCTCCTGCAGGATTTTTCCAAGCAGCATTGCATAGACGATAACCTTGTCTGCTTTTCTGCCTCTGTCAGGTGTGGTTAGAACAACATGCTGTGCCTGTTTATACCTTCCATGCAGGCCTAGTTAATGTTCATTCAGTATTTTGTATTTGAGCCTCTGTCTCCTTGGTTTATCTTCTCCCAAGAAGCCTGCAAGTGCATTTGTTTTCAAAGTCCTTGGGAGGAGTTGTTTCTCCACTACAATTCTGTGACATTCCAATTCCCTACTTGACTGCAAACAATAAGGTGCAAAGTTTTTGGATTCTGGATATTTCAGCATTTCTGACAAAATAAGCATCAATCTTTTTGGATCAAAGAAAGACTTCACTTTTCTCTGCCAGAGAAGAACCTCATAAAAAAGCCTTTTCTTTTTCTTCTTGCCTTGCCACTTTTGAACTGAAACATTCCTTTGCACAGAGCTGAAATAAATTGGTCAGAAAACTTCAAATGTATCACCTTCACCAGGACCTTTCTTTAGCAGCTAAGCCCAAAACCACTGGTATGTCACTCCATTTCATTCCTCCAACACAGTACTATCATATCTAATTTTGGGGGCCCTCCATGGACCGTGGTTAGCTTATATCACATATCACATATCACATCCCTGTCTCCAAAGCCATTCTGTCTTTAGAGCCTATTCAGATAGAAGGACTTATCCAAGAATCCATATTGAATGGGCTCGGATACTAATCTATGGCTTCATGTTTCATTTCTATTGGATGTGATGTTCAAAATATTATCATAGTGAGTAACTGCTCTGCCTCTGAAGACATTTGAAATGGCTGGATGATATCTAACAAGAAAAAAGAAAAGAAAAGAGAAAAGGTCTAGGGATGTTCTGCAATGCTGTGCAAGAAAAGCAAGACTCTTCAAATATACAAATATGGATTTTTCTATGTACATTATTTCACACAAGTATTTAACTTACAATTTCTTAACTTCAAGTTTAAGCTACCAAGTCTGTGTTCTTGAAGTACAATTATACAAAATCAAATGTCAGTAAATACATTTTATGTGCACAACCTGTTTCCTGGAATTCAGGCAAAAATATTAGACGAACATCCTCACAGAGGTTTTAAATTTTTATATAAAGAAAACAAAACCTTATGGAAAACCTTGCAAGTATATTGTAAATCTGGCTGTTCTGCTGGCTTCCTTTTACAAATTCCAAAGTGATAGGGAGGACTTTGTACACAATAGCAGCTGATATTTGAATAGTTTGCATGAGGTTTTGCTGTTAGCATCTCAGCCTCAAACACCCAGCAGTATTTTCATTTCCCCCAAAAAAAAGTTTAGAAGGAAATAATTCAAAATTGAGTTGTCTGGAATTATTTTTGGCCTGAACTTGAATCACCTTTGGCATTAAACATGCCTTTCATTTTGGCACTTGAACTTTGCTCAAGGAGATGGGGAAGAGCACAGGCACAGTGCCATGTTTCAGAACAAAATACCCATTTTACATTACACTCCCACTGCCTGTATTTAATTGCATGTGAATATCTGACAGGAAATGGAACAGGATACTCAGCATTCAAAGCTTTTAGGAAATAGATAATCGGTAAATTGGTCTTTGTTATAGTTAAAGGAACAATTGTTTTACTGGACTGACCAAAACCAAATTACACCAGGGATGCCAAAGAATACTGACAATCTGTACTCTACTGGGGAAAATGGGATAATTCTTTTTCTCTTTTTTTTTCCTTTTTGGTTTTTGCTCCATTTCTTTCCCTACTTTGATGCTCTCTCCTTGCAGGTGCGTGACTGGTAAGAAAAAAATATTTAATTTCAAATGCTGTTAAGATAATTAGCTGTCACATACAGGTTTTACTTATTCCCCAGCCAGGATAATGTCATTTTTAACAAATTTTCATGGCTGGCCCTACATTACAGAAATGAGCTCTGTTCCTAATGATCATCTGGCCTTTGAGATAGAAAATGGCTTTGCACTTTTTGAGCATTTTGAGACAGTGATCTATTTATATACCGGTAATCAAGTGGTTCAAAGACGTGGGAAAACTTTTTCTTTTTTTTTTTTTTTCCCATACTTCCCTGATAAAGATATGAGGAGAAAGAATGCTTTTCAAAAAGAAGTGTCCAAGCAGACACTCATAGCCTCCACCTAATGGTAACAGTAAATGATTTTCCTATGAAACTCTCCCTGAAACAACTTTCTTCTAGACCATTCCAGGGTGGTTGGTGACCCACATTTGAGGAAAAGGGTCCTTTTCATATGGGCACTTCCAATCAGTGCTCAGCTTGATGGAACCTAAAAGGTTGTGGTTTGTGTTTGGGTCCTCTGAGGTCTATGACTGACCTTCTGGATCTTTCCTTTCTCCTTTTTCCTAGAAATCATATATCCACCTGGTTCAATTAATTGCATAAATTACTGAAGCATTTTTTGGGGTTTTTTTCCTTGTCTTTGCAGGGGAATCAGGAAAGAGAAGCACATCAGCTGGGTGGTAACTGTTCTTGCCTTCATTACACAACATGAACTGCAGTGGTGCAGCTACCATTGGAGTGGATATGGTTTATGTACCCACCATGGACCCAGCCTAGGAAATGTAGTGCTGTTTTCTCAGGGAGTCATCATAACGACAATAATCTTGCCCAGTGTGGTTTTGTTAGTGTTCATGACATTAAAATATAAAACACCTGTTAAGGAGCAAAGCTAACTGAATGATACTACTCAGTTGGTAAAATTGGATGAGCCCAGGGGACAGTTTGAGCAGCTTTCTGCAGTTCTAAATAATTTCCCTTAAAATAAGACAAGGAAACAGTGAGGAAGAGGGTACAGACATCTAACAAATATATGTGACTTTAAATAAGGCTTGTGGGCAGCAAGATTATATTTTACTTTGTACATTCCTGCATGAGAGAAATAAAATATTTATATTAGAAAATCAAGGTGTAATTTAGATTAAACCATTTGAAGACTGATATGCCAGATGACAATGAATTTAATAACACTTTATAGTTTTCAGCATCTGTAACAGTAGGATAGTGAAGGACTTCATTAAAATTTACAATGCCCCTGCCAGATACTGCTATTAGAGACCACTAAAAGGAAGGTGACTTGCCCAAGGTAGTACTACATTGAATTCATAACTCATAAAGCTCAGAATTGTGAGTTTTATTCCCTGGCCTAACTATAAACCCTGAACTATGTCAGCCTGGTCCCTCACCTGGGGGTCTGGCAGTGCTGGCAGGGTCACACATCCTGGTGTCTGTGGGGGCAATCACATCTTTTTGCTGCTTCTGTCTTCAGACAATTTGGTGTGTTTCTTTGCCTCTTAAACACCATCTCAGCTGGACATGAGCTAATTTTTGTGGATTTTGCATGGACAACATCAAGTTCAACAGTCCCTGTCTGACAGATGACTCTGCAGCAGCTAAGAGACAGTGCTGCTGCACAGAGTGAGAACATTGGCTTTTTCTAGCAGGAGCAGCAACCACGAGCAGCTCTGAAAAATGACACAGATGTCCATTTGTTTTTTAAAGATACATTAATCTTTCAGCAAAGTGTTTCTGAAGTTGTATTTGGACTTGGCTTTCGTTAATGTCCCACATTGCTAATTGATTTTTCTGACCTTCCCAGCCCATATGAAAACAGGGCGGCTGGGGCTGCTGAGGGGAAGCACTGTTTGCTACCACAAGAGCCACATGGCTGGCAGCCAGCAGCACAATTACACCACGTGCCTGGAATGATAATTGAGCTATTGCTCCCCTCTTCACTTTTAACCTTGTTATTACCAGTGATGCAGCCTCAGTGTGACAGATTGACAGACAAGATAGGCCACAAAGACTTATTATGATGATACTGCATAGAAGGTCCTCTGAAGGCACCACAGTGAGAGTTCACTTGGGTGCACCTAAGGAGGAAATAAGACAAATAGTTCTTATTAATAATTATTATTGTTGCTACTACCTCTGTTACTGCAGATACTACTGTTACTGTTATTACTTGCTGCATTCAAGAAGGATCTGGGAGGTGCTAGAGATGATAGTTTCTACTAAGCAGAGAGCAGGATGGACAAGAACATCATGTCCCAGGAGGAAGATCTACCATTTTTCATTCCTTCCATCCCCTTTGTACAGCTTTTATAGCCTCTCTCATGTCTCTGTTCCAGTTTTTTGCCTTCTCTCAACCCCATTTTTCTGTAGCCTGACCTCTACTCATCATCACAGGGGCTTGCAAAACTCCTGAGGAGCCTGAGGACAGTTTCAAAAGTTGGATGTGCAACAAGGAATGAAGTTCTAAGCTGAAAAATTTAATCAAAAGTGGGCCACCAGTAAAGAATTTGGCACGAACTTTCCCTCAGAATTAGGCCCTTTGGAGATCTATGGTGTTCAAGTCTGTATAGCACATAATGAGAGACAGTCCCTTTCCTCAAAAAAAATTTACAGGCAAAGTTCCAGAGAGGAGACCAAAGAATGGGAGGTACATGCTGGGAAATAATAAAAAAGGACACAAAATGAGTTTCTTTGATGGAGAGAAAACTTTGCTTTAAGATGAGAAATGAGGCAGAGAGGGTAAACAGTGGTAGGAGAGCAAAGCATTTAGTACAGATGTAGACTGATTTAAGACTTCACATTTTAGTATTCCTAATTTTCAGAGCACATTTTTTCTTGGGGTTTTTTTAGGTTTATTTTTGGTTTTTGTTTGTTGCTTTGTTTTTGGGGGGTTTTTTGGGGGGTGTTTTTTGTTGGGGTGGGGATTTTTTGATTTTGTGTATGTATTCTTTGTGGTTTGGGTTTGTTCTCTTTTTTGTATAGAAGCTGCAGATCTGTTCCTTTTTAAATTTTACTTCTCTTCAGGCAGGATATTTTGCCTTTTAGGTAATGAGATTTTTTTTTACAGTAAATTCCCAAGATTTTCTCTATCTCTAGGCTAAACAGATGTAAAAACTACATCTACATTACTTTAACATTTCTAGTCTCATTGCTGGATCCTTTTGTCAATATTTTTCATGTTTTACACACATCTCATGGGTACCAGGACAGTAATTTTTAGGCCCAAATTTAACATAAGAATTCAGTCCAAATTTAATTATAAAATGACTTAATAACAATATACACAGCACTAGCTGAAAACAAAACCTCTGAGGCAATATGAGTCATAACAATATAACAATCCATTACTTGCTGTCTATTGCTTTTTTCCTCTTCTGCCTTCCACAATTAAATACTAATGGTCATAAAGAGATTCTCTGGGGCTTTTTCACAATGTAATTTTTCTCAAAAGCATCTATAGTTGCTCGTGCACTATTGCTCAAAACATACAAATAAGATGCACCATCAAATGTTTCAAAAGTAGAATTTTACTGCCAGTTAGAGCATGTTTAAAGTGCTCTTTACCAATTACAGCTTGAGAGAAGCCAGGGAAGAGATGTTTATAGATATGCTCTGCACTGTAGGGGTGGATTCAGACACAAACTTCATGGGAGCTGTGCAGCATCACTGTCTCTCCTGTCTGACTGAGCACTGCACTTATCACTGCTGATGGAAAGATTAAATCCCATTAAACTGCCACATTTTCTTCTTATTATTCCCCCTTCACCAGGAATTTCTTCAGCAGCAGGCTCGGACCAAAGCATGACACATGGTTCACATGTGGGGCAGCTCTGGTTTTGCACTGAGACTCAGAGCAGTTCTTACAAGGACGTGATCTCCCAGTGACATCCTGACTCCTTCTCTCTTTCTCTCAGCTCAGCTTCAGAAGCTGTAAATTTCCACCCACAAGTGAGACAGGAGCTCAGTAAGGGTAGCTGATTTGGCCACTCCTATTGGAAAAAAAGAAAGAGGAAAACAATATTGAAACCACATACAATAAATAAAATGCCAGTGCAAACTAATAAGGGGAATGAATAGTTTTCAGTTACCCACATAGGAGAGCACTAGTTTAGTGACAATTTTTTTCTTCCTTAAATAATCAAAATTAGTGTTGATATTTCTGGATGGGATGTGAAGGAAAATTAATGGGTTTAAATTCAGAGAAAAAGAGGAAATTCAACATTCTTATGGACCCAGTCTGGCATGACACACATAGCTTAGTATAAGCACAAGAGTTCAAGTTCAGACCAGCACTTTGTGCTTTGCTCATCATTGCTGCTCTCTCAGAGCCACAGCCTGACATCTCTCCTCTGCCAACCTCAATGTTTTATTACATCTCACGTTATTGCATTTTTTTCTTAAAGACCATGCTCCTGAAAACATGCATTACACAAGAATGTCAGCTTTCTCTTGAAGAAAATGAAGTTTCCAGACCACACTGCTGCAGGACAAGGCTTGGAAAACATGAATCTTAAGTCAAACATAAAAGCCTCAGAAACCAGATGGAAACTCAGAAGCATGCAACCATCTCTCTGTCTAGTTTTTTTCTTTTTTTTTAACACCCCTTAAAGCTGTCATACAATTTTTCTGATACCTGACTCATGATTTCTGGGTGCCCAAGGTTGGCAGTCCAGCTTCCTGAGATAGGAAAGTTTGCCAGTGAGAAGCCCAACAGCTCTGAGCGAGAGGTGAAATGAACAAAGCATCAGCCCTGAGCTGTGCAGAACATCAGTCCATTGGGATGACTCCCTCCAGGCTTTGGAACCAATTGTCAGGCTGTGTCTGCTCATGGCTCCAGACTGCCTTCCCCTGTCCAATTGCATGAGCTGGGCAGGAAGACTGTAAATATTTAACAAATGTGGAGCTAAGTCAGGAGCTGAAGATATACAATCATTAAAGTCAAGGCAGAGCTCTCTTCAGGATGTAAATCCAAGGGCTGTCTGGAGATATTTCCATTGTATGCAGAGGAAACCTTCTGATGACCATGACCCTGATCTAGGCATACTAATTAAGAGCTTAAACTCAAGCTGGATGAAACCAGGCTGAATCCTTGTGTCTTCAACAGTTTCCTCTTCCAAGAGAGATTTTTACTGCAATCATGAAGTAATTCTGCAAGTAAGAGAAAGCTCTAAATGGCCACCTGAGCCAACTCACAGGAGAGCGTAGATAATCCACTACCACTCATACATATCTCATTTTTCAAAGTATGTCATATGGATTAAAATTCATGCCTTGCACCTGCAGGACATTTTGGTCTTAAGCAAAAAAGAAAAAGTCAATAGATTTCTCCAGGTGTGCATTAACAAATGCATGGGGAAATTTCTATACAGGGGTTACAGAAGTGCTTTTAAAAACCAGTCCTTTTATTTGGGTACTTCAAGCCACGAGCTATGGTGGTGGTTTGAGGGGTATGAAGCACCCCTTGCAGCAGGAAGCAGGGTCTTTATTTCAGGGTGCACTAAAATAGCAGGAATATACTTTCTGCTGCTCTCCATTAAAATCGCTAAGATACTTCTTTTGCACACACTCCTCTCAAAGCTGCTGAGTCAGCTGGGTTTAGCAGTGGGTCCTCCCACAAAGGCTGAGCCCTGGGCAGCAGAGGCAGGGGTTGACCAAACCATAATCTCCAGTTTCACCCCAGATATTTATGGTTCCAAAGACTGGAAACAAAAGCCACACATCTCTCCATGCCCAAGTGTCAGGGAGGAGAAGGCGTGGGAGTTGAGAGGAAAAGAGGTTTCGGAAGCCATGGGGATAATTAGGAAAAGGAGGGTGGTGTGATCACAGGCAGAGGGAAATACAGAGATGTAAACAAACACAACCCAAGATGCTGAACAGAAGCAAAAGGCTTCCCAAAGCCTGAAGTTTGGAAATACCAGATCTAAAGTTGCTAGGGCAACCATAATTGGCCCCACTGTGTATAAGCTTTAATTAGATAAACCACAAACTATTTTTTCCACACGACCTAAAGATCATTTCCAGTGCTGGGACTGGGTGTGGTGTTGGGCACAAAGGCTGATGCCCCAGCAGTCCCACCCATAGTCAGGGGACAGCTGCAGGAACCAAGCTGGGCGAGCAGCAACAGAGGTGCTTTCACAGTAGTAGAAAGCACAGCCACAGATCCAGCAAAGCAGGGCTTGTCCCTTGCTGTCTGATATCATGTAGGAAATCACTGATTCCTGTATTTTCACAGCCAGTCGTTAGTTGGGGATTTCTTTGGATATGTGACTCAATGAAATTGTCCAAGGCCAGATTGGCTGGGGCCCTGAGCAACTTGATCTACTGGGTGGCATCCGTGCCCGTGGCAGGAGGGTTTGAAGGATGATCTTTAAGATTTCTTCCAAGCCAAAGCATTCTATGATCCCATGATTAACACTCACAGGTCTAGAGGGGAACACTTGCACTTGAAGCCAGAGGGTGTTTCACCATGGAGCAGCCTGACACATGAGGCTGGTCCTCCTCAAGAACCCTTCTCTGTGTCATTGCAGGCTTTGGACAATTATGTCCTTCCAGTAAACCCTCACAGAAGCACCAGAGGAAAGTAGTGTCTTGAAGTGACATGAAAGCTGCACGTGCATGTTTAGTACTGAGGTCACAAACTGCTCAGAGCAGACATAAAGGCTGCTGGGGCTCAGCACAGAATCAGCACACACAGGTGCTTGAGAAGAGGCTGCACTTCTGCCTCCAACATCAACATCTCCTTTCCTTGTGTGAGCACCCCAGCCGTGGCCACATTCCTGTAATAGTCGTCATGAATAGAACATTAGCACCAAATACATGGCAGGCTAATTACACTGCTCCCCATGCTGCTGCTGCTGCTGCACCTAAAGAGCCAAGAGCCACTGGGTGACCTTACAGAGGTCATTATCCTGAGCCCCTGCACCTCCTCTCCTCATATTCTGTCTCTCCTTTTTTTTCATACTGGTGGCTTTTAATTCAGAACTTATCCTTGCTGCCCTTTCACACTATGAAATATGATTTTAGTCTGGTTTTTCAACCACTTTTCATTTCACTCTCATAATCTAAAGAAAACCATCTAAAGCACTCCCGGGTTTTTATTGTGTCACTGCTGTTACAACGTTATCAGTACCATCATTTCAATATTTCTGCTCAGCTCCAGCACTAAAGGAGAATTTTGTATGCACACACAAGTATTTGTGAAGCTGTTTTTGCTGACCCAGAGAGGAGCATGTTATTTTGGACCTCCCTTTTGAACATTAACACAAACTAAAATGAAGGAGAAGCAGAAAGGAAGTAAGTGGCTCACACAGTAAAATTGCTTTTGAGAAGAAATGACTCAGCCGTTTTCTGCTTAAATGCAAACACATACACAAAAATATCCCTGCCACATTATGCAGAAATCACCCTTGTTTCAGCTGGAAAAATAAAGAGCCACTGAAGCATGATGAAAGCAGCCGGAGCCAGCCAGCTCCTGCGCCAATGCCCCATGCTGCCCTCCCCCTCCCCTCTGCTCTTCTGCCCCTCAAATCTGACTAAAAGAAAAGGGTTTTGAGAACCAGAAGGGGAGGGGGATCATTCCTGGCCTGAAATCAGACTTTTGCTGCCAAGTTTCAGCCCAGAAGCAATTTCTTACAGCTGAGTTATAAAATTCTGGGCAGAAAAAGGCTGGGAAACAGAGAAGGGAGGAAGAGGGATTTTTGATGGAAAGGCAGGCGTGACCTTCACTTCAGCAATGCAAGTGGGTCCTGTTGGAGTCTTCTGCCTCTTCCAGGGGCAGAGAGGTCTTGCTTTAAGGCAAAAAAGATGAAACATCATCCGACAACAATAAAAAAATTGAGATATTTTTCTTTCTTCCTTCCTTTTATTTTTATTTATTTATTTTGTTTTCAGGCCATTCTTGCTCATTTATCTGAGTTGCTTTAAAGTACCTGTCAGTTGAACTACTGAGTCATATAATCAGACATTGTCATTTTAATGGTGACAATGTCTCTTGAGCTGTGTTTCTGGTGTTTTACCTTTGGCAATTATTGAAGACACTCCCGGAAGTTCAACAAGCCCAACTGATGTCTATCAATTGGAGACATCTGCATAAAATTGGACATCAATTGGACATCAATTGGAGTTCATCTGCATAAAATCTGCTTCTTATAAATAATTTTCTGTGTTTGCAAATGTTCTCTACAAAATGCTAAAAATCTGGACCTGTCTGACTTTTGACCAGTGGGTAAAATACCAGGAATTAATCATTTTGTGACTATTTAAACATGAGACTGTACTTGTAATTCATTCATTCTGATGTAAGTATATGTACTAACAGTGAAGAAGTAAAATGACCATAGATACAAGGGAGCTGCATAGTCACTTGTCAAGTATCACACATAGGATTTTGGTAAATGGAGGAGGACCTTTGTCTCATCACAGAATACAGAGCTGTGCACTTTTTATCACTTCTCTGACCTCAGAAGAGTATTTCTCACCCTTGTTAATTAATGGGTGTATTGTTCATTTTGAAACAAAATGAAAAACATACAAAGAAAAATATTCACAGAAAGTTTGTTGCAGTGTTGTCACAATATTTTTTATTTCTAAAAGAATAAAAAATAGCTGAAATGTTAAGCATTCATTTGTTACTTTTATTTTGCTCTTGTTTTGCTGGCTTGCATTTTGAGGGCTTCTGTGTAGGAGTATTTTCGATGGGTGGGAACAAGGTTTTCAGCATTTTGTGGAAACGCCTCCAGATACTCTGCACCAGTCAACCTTGTAAATGGGTTTTGCTCCAGCATAAACTGCCTCTTAGTGAGCTTGAGGTTGATCCATGGTGTCCATGTTTATATGCCCTCAACCTGACCTTCAGAAAACACAGCAGTACAGGAAAATAGGAATTCTGTCTTTAGGCCATTCACATCTTTGGTCTTGTGGCTTACACCACTGAGCATAAGTGAATCTGTGTTTTAGGGAGAGGTTTACCAGAGATCAACCACCAGAAGTCACTGGACAGTTTATAATGATATCAGCTGTGAGGCAGATGTGATTTAGTTGAGAATGGAGATTTCTAGATAGTGATGATTGAAATGTTGATAAGTTGCACTGTATGAACACAGGACAGGGCCTTGTACTTTGCATCTTGCACTCAGCTGCACTGGGGCTCAGAGCACCAGGAGCACCAATAGTAAAGATAAACACTGTCTTGGATGGTTGAACAGTTAATTTCTCTTGTGTTTTGACAATATTGTGAAGGGCTTTTAGTGTCCCTGGATCAGCTTGGGGAACTACTCGCAGAAGGGAACTACTCATTCTTGGACTTTGAGGAAGCAGTGACTACACCACAGCCTACAGAAAAATCAGTTCAGCTGATGCTCAGGAGTCATCCTGCTCATCTGCTGATAGTTGCTCATGTCCACAGTCATGTGAGAGCCACTGACTGAGGGCCTGAGTGAGAAATGTAAAGGAAATGCTCACCTTGCAGTAACTAGGATTATAGTCATGAAAATATAGCTCTCTCATCAAGACTTGACATATTTTTGTGAGACCCTTCAGTGCACTCTGCTGCACAGCAGACACTGGTGTAGATGATTTCTTTTATACTCTCTAAAAATAGTTCACAGATTTGTATCTTCTGGTCTGTGTCAGAATTAGGAATAAGGCCAAACCATATCCAATTACCAAGTTACCACTGATGCTGGAAAATATGAAAAAAATAAAATCCAAATTTATCCTTGGATTTCATTTTATTACACAGTATTGCCAAACCACATTTGCATAGTTCACAATTTGAAAAAGAAATAGGTCTAAAAAATTTGAAGAATTTTCAGAAATGAAGTCCCATTTTTGTATACCACTTCAGCCAGATCTTCAAATGCAGGGAAGTATGCAACTCCCACTGAAGTCATTTGAAGGCAGTTGGGTTTTGAATGTCTTAGCTATTTAAAAACTCTGAACTTCAAAGATACTAGATCTTACATCTTATGCAAAGTCAAAAATTGGGCTTGCATGTGACTTGTCCTGTCTGAAACCATTTAACTGCCATCATCCTGCTGTGAACAAGACTGGATATTTGATATAAAATTATATGTTTCATATTTTTTTTCCATTGGAAAACTGAAAATAAAGCCCCTCTGGCTGTTTTATTTATAGTTAAGATGCTTATACTACCTCCTGTGGTGTAAGCTGGTCTCAGTCCTGGACAGAGGTTCTAGACTGGACACCTCAGTGAGTTCTACAGACTTGTATTGTCACTGCTTGCAACTCAGATTCTCCATGTTTGCCTTTTTTTTTTTTTTT
>VXBC01004526.1:261004-361965 GCA_013399945.1 Ploceus nigricollis
TTTTGAGGTTTACTGCTAGTTTCACGTGCAAAATATCCAATCCAGGGTGCTAGTTTGCCTTTGCAGCTCTGTCGGCTCTGTAGAAAGTCAGCAATTGCATCCTAAACCAAACCCAAAATGTAGTTAAAAGTGAAATGTGCAGAAGGCTAAAGGAAATGCTTCTGTCTGCTCCTAGATTATTCAGTCAAAAATCATTTTTAGGTTATCTGGCCACTTCCCAGCCTTTCCTAAATGGAAAACTCAGTCAGCCCTAACTCCACTGCTTTTAGATGTTTGTCTCTGAGTTGAAATCGACTGGAAAGATGCAGGACCAGGGACTGTCTGCCAGGAGGCAGGGTTTGTATCCCACTCCTACGCATAAAGCCATAAATCATACTCTGCCATCAGATCATTATTTTTCTTCTGTTTCTTATAAACACAGCAGCAGCATCAAATGAAATATGAGCCTTCCAAGGCTGTTGGATTTCCTTGTATGTACTGTAGAAGGCAACATTTGCAGACATATGGCATGCAGGCTACACTTAGAGAAGCATTTTGAAAACTGAACTTGTACATTTTTGAGTCCAATAATTGTAGGTGGTCTGGGTTACTCACCCTAAATCACTTCAGTGGTAACTATTTCTCCTAGTCCTACATATCAGTCTGCATGACAATATGTTTGACGAGAATTTATTAAATAGGTATCTCAAATATAATCTCCTGAAATTAACTATAAAATATTATCTTCTGAATGCATGGGGATTTTTGGGGGGATTTTTTTTTTAATTGGAATTGCTTATTTGGTTACAACACCCAGGAGTATGTTGGTCAAGCACACCCCACTTGCAGTGTTCTGGTGAACAATCTGGATCTACTCTCAGTCCTTCACCAATTTGTATTTCTTCCTGATTTTTGCCTCTTCCTTTGCCACAGAAGTACTGTTAGGATAATGACAAAAAATTTCTCAGGACTTCAGTTGTTACGAGAGAGGAAGACCGTA
This sequence comes from Ploceus nigricollis, assembly GCA_013399945.1. Taxonomy (NCBI): domain Eukaryota; kingdom Metazoa; phylum Chordata; class Aves; order Passeriformes; family Ploceidae; genus Ploceus; species Ploceus nigricollis. Next base: position 261,984 of record VXBC01004526.1, read on the forward strand.
GAAGTATCTCAAATATTTTGTTAGTTTTGCTCTTTTGACTTACATTTATCCCCCTATTTACAGAGAGAGAGAGAGAGAGAGAGAGAGAGGGAGAAGTGGAGGTCCATTCATATCCATTGATAAATACACATACCATATATTTTATAATAATTATTTTTATGTGATTGACTATTGAATTACCCTCTTCTGTGTAGGAACTGTGCTGCACAGGCCTTTTTGGAAACTGCATATTTCAGGCATGGCCATGGAAAAGAACAAAGGAAGAACAGCTTTAGTCTTCCTTGGTATAAGGAAATCTTGGAACTATATGGGTACAAGCCCAGAGACTCGAAAGGGTGATGAAGATTGTTGTGGCAGGCAAGCAAGTGTGAAAAGCTTTGTGAAAAGAAAAAGAGGCAGGATCTGGCCACGCGGGACCTTGTGTGCGAGGGTGGCAACATCGTCCTGACAGCAAGCACATCCAAAAATCCTCCTATGAACTCTCAAAAGCTTTGCTGCTTGCATGCTCTGCTCGTGGATGCTCCCAGGCTGCTGCGACCATGCAAGGGCCGGATCCAAGCCCAGAGGTCCCCACTTACAGGTTTGGAGGCAGGGCACCCTAAACCACCCCTGTAACTGCACATCACATGCATTCAGAGTAATTTCTCAGCTTTTGGAGAACAACCTGGGTCTGCTCTGCAGAGCAGGGTGGCCACATTCAAATCACCTGTGAGGAGGGACCCTTGTCCCCTGCCCTTCCTCAGATCATGCCCAGAGGAGATTAAAGAGACAGAACGTTCAAGCCAAGTCATAACGGTGACTGAGTCTGGCATTTTCACAGCACAAATGATCAGGTTCCAGTTCCTAGAACAGTTTCCTGACACCATTTAAATAGCTGGTATGAATACAGCCCTTCACCTTGCCCCAGCCACAGTGAGGCACGTGGTCAGGAGCAGCTCACCCCAGCCAGAATCACTCCCTGTGTTTCCCTGCCACAGCGCATGGCAGCTGTGACCCATCTACAGTGACACTGGTCCGAGGACAGCCTTTGTGCTGAGCGTGCAGCAGGTTTAATCACACTGTGCAACCTTTAACGTGATTGCATTCTTATTTATTGCTGCACTGACACAGACAGTTCAGCTACTCTGCTGATGGATACCCTCATACATTAGCTCAGTTAGAAACCTGATTTCCTGCCTCTAAGTGAACTGAGGGATGCTCTAGACGCTGATACAAATGTCTCATAATCCAGCTATAGCATACCATTAGGATAATTGTCTTGAGACCAGGTAGTGCCAGATTGATAGTCCCTGTTCCATTTGCCAGCAGCGCAGGTGCAGATGCTATTAACAAATGCATCCACGCCCTTTTAAAACGCTGCTGAGCGCCTTGCTCCAAGGCTAACCTTCAGCAAGGAGTTCCTTGAGTTAATTATTCACTGTGTCAGTCCAGATAAAATGCCCAAATTAGAATTAATAAAATGCTGGAAAGTTAACCCTGAAGGGAATATCTCAGAGAAGGATGCTACACTGACAAGGAGATTGAGTAGATGACCTAATAAGAAAAATTTAGTCCCTTTTCTAATTTCTGTTTTAAGGCTTGACCAGATGTGCTCAAATCCCGAGAACATTACATGCTTTGAAGTACTCCTCCAGCCCTGGATGCCTCTCAAACTAATTTTTTCTCTGGGTATAGTATTCCTCACTGTTGTCTCTTTGGCCTTGTTGCTGCTGACAAAACTGATGCGTGCATTCACACCCAATTCCACTCAATTAACACTCACTGTTTCTGCTGGAGTGTTCATAGTGAAACAGCTTCAAGGAACACTTTGGATAAAGCATGAAATCTTATTAGTTGTTTACATTTCTTTGTTCTCAGCCCACCTCTGCTTTTAGTTGTGACTGCAGAATTATAAGTACTTAAAACTAATGAAGTAAAGAGCATAAACAGAAGTGAATGATTGAATAGGCCTTCTTCACACTGAACTCTGAGATTTCAAGTGGTGTTTAAAATTCAGTCAGAGCTGCAACTGCATTATCTTCTGCTCACTCAATCCTTGATCGTGAATTGGAAGCATTCATTATTTATCCACATCTGTCATTCATAAACCTGTTTATTATGAAAGGGATTGAACATTTCCCCCATACAAATCCTATTATTCCATTGGATTTGTAGTCATACCATCCTTCTCCTTTGAAAATGCTGCTCTCTATTCCTTTAGTAACATTGAGCAGTGCTGCCATTTAGATAGATAGGATAAATTCCACATTTCAATGGTCCTTCATGAAGTAGCTGCACTCAGTCACACTGTCATTCATCTCACCATCCACTTGCACCAAGTAAAGCAGTGGTAAAACCATACAGAGTACAATGAAACACCTGAGGGTCCTTCCTTCCTTCCCAGAGTGTGGTGGGGAAAATCAGACTCTCAGACCAGGAGTGTGGAGTTGTCCTGGACAACAGATATACCACAGCTGGTGTCCCCTGACACGCACTGGGGGCAAGACATGGTCCAAGGACTGCAGGGGAATTAAATATTGGTAGGACAGTGATATTTGTAGCAAGAGTGAACAGAGGACAAAGAAACAACACTGGTGATCAAAACCATTGGGAGTTGTCCTTAGGAAATAAGCTAACAGACAGTTCTTTCAGGCAGAAAAACAGGCCAACAAACCATGCCAGGTTTTTTCATCTGGTAGGAGTTTTATGGTATCAACCTTTCCAAAGGCAGATATTTGGAAGGTAAGTATTAGAGCAAGTATCCACTTGAAATGCAAATTTTCTGTGCAAATATCTCCAGAGAGAGCATAGATCTGAGATAATATTTATTATTGTTATTATTTATTATTGTTGTTGATACTGATATTGTTATTGTTGTTGTTGTCGTGTTACTCCTGGACCAAATGGGATGGCAACACATTGAAAACAGGGAAAGATCTCTTAGTAGAATTGCAAGGAGATATGGCCATTCTGGCAACAGTCTTGTTTTCCTTTATTCCATTGCCCCAGAATATGGCAGAAAACTACTAATATATAGCCTGGGTCCAACTGCTTCTAGGCACTACTGCAGGCACTCAAAAGCAGACCTGTTGATGCTGCTCACTGCATTTCCAAGCACACTTTTGGCTACAGGTCTGAGCTGGGCTCTGCTGCTCTGATCAGCCAGCTCTGTGCAGTCACCACAGCTTTCCCCAGCAAGGCAGCAGATGTCTCCTGGGACCAGAGCCATCTCTGCCATAAGTCATTTGGTTTCACTGATGTAGGACTGCAGCTACACTCATCCCAGGGGTCTGGACCTTGACTGCTCCTCTGCATTGCCATATGCTCCACTATAATTGTAAGCTGCAAAGTAAAAAACAAATATGCAGCTTAAACAAACCTGCTCTGTGTGGTGTTATTTCACTTAAGGATTAGGTGAATCAGCTTCACTGAAGAAGGCAATCTCTCACCATATGCCCATCTAGACCCCCGAGGGGCTGCTGCAGGGCAGGAGGGAGGTGTGTGCTGCAAGGTGTGTGACAGCTCCGTGTGTCCCTGGTGTTAATGCCTGGCTGTAACAAATGGTGCTTAGAGAAAGAGACCTATATTCAATCAAGGCCTCTTTGGGTAAATACCTGAAATCCAGCAAGGACTATCTTGAACTCCCAGAGAAGGAGTCTTGAACATCCATGTCAAAATTCCCACTGTCATCAGTGAGCCCAGAGCTTCGTCTTCAGACTCCTCTATTTCAATGCACAAATTCAGAGCAATGAAATCTTAAAAATCAAATCACCTCAGCTCCTGATGTTTGCATCTCTGAGGCAGCACTTATTTACCTAAAGGTCTCCTTTCAGTCAGAGGAGAAGCAATTAGCACAAGGAGTATCACCCACAGAGTCAGGCATATATATATATCACTGGGCTTCAAGCTGTGACAACTGAAGTACTGGGGCACCAGAAGACAAACAGGCAAACATTGCATTTGCTTTTGAGACAGGAACACAGCAAAAAACTCCAATCAGCCTCCAACTAAAAAACCCCAAGCCTTGCAATCAATAAGGAACAGCAGAAAATACCAAGAAAAAATTATCAATATGTCAAATGGTAAAATTGTAATACACTGTGAGGAAGAAAAAGTTAACCTGTGTGTATCTACCATAAAGACAAGTGATACTGAGAGTTTCATAAGCATATTCTTTATTAAACCAATCAGAATAATGGGTGAAGAGGAAGCAGACAGACTGATGGGCACACAGCCTTCTTTCAGTAAACTTCTGCATTGTTTTCATGGGCATGACACCTCAGACTTTCAGATGTGTGCCAGCTCTTACTCATCTCCCTCCAAGCTGACAGAGGGCATGGCCTGACTTGGAGCTTGTGCAAAGTTTCAAAGTATTATCTGAGATACAACTGTGATTCCACCACTTTTATAGCTGTACAGAATGAAGTCTTGGTGGGAAACTAGTCAGATATTCCCTCCATGAGTGAAAAGGAAGGGCAGAATCTTGATTCTTTCTCCCTAAAGTGCTGTTCTGCGCAGTTAGCAGAAACAAAACACTATTTATGTCACTAGCAATGGCATAAATTGCTAGTTGATAATTGAATTCAGAATTCAATTATTCTGAATTCTTGAAGGAAACAGAACTCTAGAGTAATGAAGGGAAAATAAAAATAATTTCTTTGGAGGAGAGAGATGCTTCAAAATTGAAAACAAGTACTGGACATGTTGCTCTCATAGGAACCATTTATCTTGCCTCTGCACCCTTAACTTTCTCTCCAGCTCCAATTATGTATGAACACATCTGTGTACATGAAGGGTAAATATCCACATGAGTCCAATAGTTCAAGAGTCATGTTTTCCTCTCTTTAATTTCATTTTTCATATCTTCATGCGGTTCTACTTACCTTATGGGCCTGACTTCAAAAACTCAGCTGGTGAAAGGACAGGTCTTCCTGTAACTAGCACAACAATTCTTACTGTCTCAAAATATATCCCATACATATACAAAAGCTTTCAGACACAGAGAGTGGTCTTAGTATTAAAGGAATTTGGTTCATTACAGCTAGAAAAGATTTTTTTTCCAGCAAATTCTACTTAGTATAAGATACCCATTGAATTATTTCACATAACAGTATCACAAAAACACAGTAGGGATATAAAAGCAGTAAACAAATGGCACTGATTTTTGTCTCATTTAATTTAGTTTCATACCACTTCAGTTTCACTTTACTGGTTTTTTATCTCATATAAATCAGTAGGTTTCTACCATAACCAACATCTCCAGAGTGATTCCATCAATTGAGGTTTAGCTCTATTGGGTTTAGTGAAACTACTGCTATTTGTGCCATAGTAAATAGGTAAACAATCAGGTTCCATATTTTATATTTTATTATACTTCTCCTTACAAAAAAATATCACTAAGTATATATGAAAAATTATTTAGAGAAGTAGGAATGGACAAATGCAGAACATTCAAGGATTTCCTAAGCAGGAAGATAAATATATTTTATTATGTACAATAATTAGCACTAAAACATTCTCAGCACTTCCAGGGTACTGCTCACACAGCAGCTTGATATAACTATTTTTTGTATCTTTCTTTTTCCAGTGCCCCAGACAGTTTGGGTCATATTTTGTTGCATAAAGATGAAAAAATTAATTTAGATTAAATGTGTCAACAGAGGGTAGTTCCATCAGTGAAGTGTATTTGTCTCATCTGAGCCTCTACAAGATTTCCAGCAGAGAAATGCCCATTTGCTTGCTTCCCTACTCCACTCTATGGAGCTCTGTAGGGTAGAGATAATTTTCTTGTGCCTCAGTATTGCTTTGATTCTGAAAGGCACAGGCATGGATTAAGGAAATGCCCCAGCTGAGCAGCTGTTATTTGTGAATCTATCCTCAGGCTAATCATATAGCTAAAGCTCTAATAAAGCAGTGAAACTGGAGCCTCAGTGCTGGCAGGGCATTTTTTGGCAAGAATTGCAACTCGTCTAAACCAGAAAGGTAAAATGGTAAAAAAACGGAGAGGGTATTTATTTTAAAGCTGTAAGACATTGTTGATAACGAACCAGATTATGAACCTCTTACTCACACTTTGATCAAAAAAATAAAGGCAGAACAATTTTCAAGAGGCTGAAATTTCAGGTAGTTTGGTGAGCATCCGGGAGAGATATTTTTCTGTTAAGGTTTGAAGTAAATCCAGCAAGTCATTTTTGAAACAGCAACAATAGTCTGAAAAGCATGTGTTCAGAAGTAGTACTTATTTTAAAGGTCTGCTCCCCATGTTCATGGACCAAACAACTTCCATGTGGAATTTATGTACCTACCAGTTAAGGGAAAATAACCCAAAAAAACCCCCAAAGAAACAGCCCCTATTAATTTGTAAAGTGACTATATTTGATCTTGTGTCATTGGGAGTTCAAAATTGTCAATATCACCTTTCCAAACAATACTTTTTGATATTCTCATTAAAAAGCTGAAAATTCATCTTGCTTTCCCCCAGTACCTTTCTACCAATTATGACTCAGGAGACAGTAAGAAATTTTTGAATTTGTGGACAAAACCTGACCAGGCCAATGAACTAACATGAAGCATTTACAGGTTTTCATGATAAAAATAAAATAGCAAAGGCATTGATTTCTCCTTTGGTCTCTTTCCTAGGTGAAGAAGAAAAAAAAAAAGAAAGAAAAAAGAAAAAAAGAATGGAAACTGTATGTTTTAGGAATGCCCTAAACAGGCACTACCACCTCTTTATTCAGTGGCTGCAGAGCTCTGCCAGGAGGTAGAAGGTTGGGGTTCAGTTCCCACTTCCCTCCTTGAGATGAGAAGCTAAAGGAGTTTGTTTACTCTATTGCACAGGGGAATAGTCTGCTGGGAAATACTTTGTGTCTTGCCTTTTTTTTTTTTTTCCTGTGGATCTTGTTCTACTCTGTATAGAATATTGAAATATTCATTAGGCCAGAGAGAACAACTCTATATCATGGTGTTTAGGCCCTGTAGAGGAGAGACAGGACATCACTCTCATGAATATTTCAATATTATAAACAAAGTAGAACATACTCTATGAGAGGTATTGCAAAAACATTTCCTCTGTCTCCATCCTGCACTGGGGAATACCAGTCTGCTACTTGGGGGCTGTTCCTGGGAAATTAAGGTGGGCTCGGATCTCGTCTGGCAGATGAGGAAACTAAAACCTCCTTCTTTGCATTTTGAATGAGTCCCTGCCAGATGAACTATTGAAAGACAGGAGACAGGTGGCTTTTTAATCAACTAATCTATCTTTATGTATCTCTTTTTCTTTTCTGCCTCTCACCTTCAAGAATGACAAGTTCATCCTGACTTTTGGAGCAGTTCTAAGCCCACTGAAATGCCACTTCTTGCGCAAAACACTTAACAAACAAAGCTTACTCAAATCTGAGCATATTTGATGATATTTATGTTTTTCACAGTTTTAGGTTCATCTCTAGGATTATACAAACCATGTCTAGGCTTCTTTCTACATCTCATCATACTTGGATAATTCTGATTTGTCTCTGATTTGGTGGAAAAGTAGATGGATAAGTTGGAGGGAAGGAAAAGAGGGCTTAGGAATCGTAATACATCTCACTGTAATTAAAAAAAGATCAGTTAGAATTGACATTTGTGAAAAATATTGATCTGATTTCTATGTTACAGTTTTACAGCTGAAAATTGAGTTTCTAGAAGCTGTGCTAGAATGGAATTTGTCCATGATTATTAAAGTCATAGGATAGGTAGCTGAAGTTAAATTCAAGTGAAGTGCATAAAAAAAGTCCTAACCACTACTACATTTCTGTCTAAGAAAAAAAAAAAAACAACAAAAACCAAAACACAGAAAAAAATCAGCATGCTCTGTTGAGCAATTCTTCCTGATCTATGTGTGAGTCCACTCTGGAGGCACAGCATGGTATTTCTTGCCCTGCTATATGGAATGCAGTCCTCCTTTCCTACCTAAAACCTGGACTGAGGGATAAGAATTTAGGCCAACCATTTAATTTTATTGTGAATTTTGCTCTTATGACTATACATAATAACATGGGGGCCTGGATAAAGTCAGGGAAGAACTGGAACAGATGAGCCTTTGGATGTTCAGAGCTTTAATTTCCCAGGCTCTCAATGATAGGCACACTTAGATCAGAATAAAATTTCTTTTGTCATCTCCAGCGCCTAGAATATCCCTTTAGCTGGCTGAGAAAAATAATGTCTGGAAAATCTCTGTGTGACATTATATTGCTTATATTATTTATTTTGCCTGAATTTGTTCTGTACCAAGCATTCTGGAAGCAATGCAAGTAAAATAACTCAGCATGGAATGACATAAATGCGGAGAACTGTCACTGCATATAGCTTCAAGAAACACTTTCCACACACATCCACCTAATTTTCTTCAGTGCAGTTGTCACAGGAGAGTTTGCTAAGGATCCTACATGATGGAAATTTCAAACACATCTTCCTACTGCAGTTTATTCACCAAAGAAGAATCCCTAGGCTCTTGAATACCCAGGGAATCATTGATGTTCTGGCAGACAGGCTGTCACACAGAGGCAATGAGCTTGTGTGTGTGTTTTTGCTCCCCACAGACACACACTGATTCAGGCTACATCTGCATTCACAAGTGATGTGGTGCAACAGGAGCACCAGATTATCCTATGGCAAATTGCAACCATCACAAAGCCACTTGTGCTAAGGACAGCAGCTATACCATGTGACTCATGGGGTTTTACTTCAGGACAGCTCTAATCTTGTCCTCAGGACAGAACTCCTTGCAGCTGCTGGAGCACGTTGGTGCTTGGTTGCCTGCAGCACAACATTTGGCTGCACTCAGAGACAAATGGTGCAAACCAAAACTGGAGAGTGGGGACAATCAGGAGAGTAAAAAGCACAAAGCTTGAAGCTAAAATCATGCCTATTCCTTACTTCAAAGCCATCATTTCTACACTGCTGTCTCAGAAAACCACATGCTCCATAGAAACCTTCAACTTTCTTTCTCACAGCAGTGGATAAAAGCAGAGACTTTTCCAGACCACAAAGGGCATTGCAGCCTGGGTGCAGCTCCCATGGCAGCTGTGGGCCACCCTGGATGCCTCTGTGATGGCAGTGGTACAGGCTCTGCCAAAATAGCTCCACTCTGGAGTCACTTTAGCACTTTGAAGAAGCAATTTAGATAATCTGCTAGGACTACACAGGTACATGGAGCTGGGGCTCAACCATTCCAACTGGCCAGAGATGTCAGGATGCACCTCAAATCAAACCTATGTGTATTGAAAGAGAAGATACTACAATTTAAGCATATTACAATGACCTGAGAGATGTCCAGTGGCAGACAGGTTGTGACAGTAGATGTAAAACTGTGATCTTTACTTATTTGGTGGTTGTGCTGAAGGCCCCAGTTCATACACTGGCAAACATCTCACACTGCAATGCCTAAATTGAGGGACATGGGACAGTCACAGGGTTAGGACAATACCCAGAAAAGCTCATTTTATGTGGCTAGCAAATCCTTAGGAAAATTCAGATGGCTTTGGTAAACCAAAACATCTCACCAGCTCCACTGGAGGTTTTAACACATCTGTTTTTATACCCATACACAAATATAAAACTCCACAATGCTCAAATTTTCCATGTCAAGACATAAATACATCCACTTTTCCTTCTGCAGCTGTACCTCAGCCATAGGAAATGCACTCTTCCACTATTCAGGTGTTATCAGAACCAGATCCCATAATTGTTTGACTCAACATTTAAACTCAGTTTTTAATAATATGTCAAAAGTTTACAAAGGAAGAACTTGACTTGAAACTGTGGGCCCACATATTGGCAGGCTCCACAGGATTGCAGCACATTACAATAATTCCTCAACATAAATAAAAATAATCTAGATCAATTTTTGGTGTCTGCACATCTCACACAGCAGGGATCAGACCCAACTGACCTCCTGATGACAGTGTCATATAAATATTAAATATTAATAGTACTATTACTGTTAATTTGGCAAAATGTGATACTGTGTAAAGCAAACTTTGTCTCTTTTGGCTGTGCTGCAACAAGGCAAACACATGTTCTCAACGTTTCTAGCTGAACAGCTTTCTTTTACAAATGTTTGCTTTTCTTAAATTAACATACATGAGTGGGTTGGAGAAGGGGGGATGGTGGGGGGAGAGTTGCTTTTACCTGAAGTCTTTCAACCCCCTTTTTTGTGAGTCACATTTACACCTACTGGAAATCTGGGCTTAGGTGACACTTGTCTCTAATTCAGAAACAGTCTCTTATTCATCAGATAAAAACCAGGAAAAGCTGTCTAAAACCATTCCTGTCTTTGACTTTTGTAGGTTTTTGTGCAGTTCCTGTCACAAATGTAGGTCAGAGACTGAAGGTACTGGCTGGAGCAATTAAGTGCTCTATTTGACACAATTGCAGATCAAATAAAATACTTGACAGTTTAACCATTATATACACACATTTATTCTTATGCTTTCTATGTGCTGTAAATAGGAAATATTTACTTTCATGCAATCTGGAGACACAGTATCAACAGTGAGAAATAATCCTCATGAATATGGCTATCAGGATATTTGCCAACATCCTCTCTTCTTCAGCATTAAAAAAATGTTTCTACCTTACTTCTTCATCAAAGTACTTGCATCTTGAGAGGTGAAGTAAAGATCAGGAGTCTGAAGGAGGTATCCCTGACACTCTCTGAGGACATGTGGTAGAGTATGAATTGCACTCTTAGATAGTTCTGCTACTAGGAGCTTGCAAACAGCTCTTAGTAGTAGAGCTAGGGAAGCCTAAATGCTATTAATTCAACACAGCACAAAAATATGAGGTTTTATTGGCCATTTCAAGTGGGGAGAAAAAGAGAAATAAATAAGAAAATACAGGGAGAACTGAGACCTCTAGAGAGAAAATACGATGGCATTATGAGGCAGCACAAGCATGAAGACAGCAAAAGTTGGTGATGACTCTGTGTTCAGAGCTGGCTGTTGAGTACTGGTGAGAAGATTGTGGAAAACTGCTTCACTGTCTCACTGGGGAAAAGGGAAGAAGCAACACTATTTGTGGAGATAGGTGGAGGATTAACCAGCTGAGACAATGCTCTGGCACTTTGAAACATGATGAGACAGATGCAACTGCCCAAACTGGGTACCCCATGAGACACCCAGGAACAGCAACTGGAGGGCAAGCAGCCATCCAAGGGCATCTCAAGTAGCCCCAGACACTTTCCTGACAGTGGGATAGCCAGTCTTATGTACCTGCATGTAAGGTAGATGGATAAAGAGGTAGATGGCTGTGGAGGCTGTCCAGTGTTATTTTAGGTTCTGTGAAGTATCTGCCTTTTAGTACCCTCGAGGTTTTTCCAACCTAAATTGTTATGATTTTATAACTTTCTGGTCTCTCTTTGATGCTCTCTGTGATATTTTGATATGAGAGGGTTTAGTGGGCATGGTGGCACTCAATCAAGGGTTGGTCTTGATCTTGGAGGTCTTTTCCAGCCTTAGTGATTCTACAGTTCCATACTGGCCAATCCACTGCAGATGTGCCAGGTATCATAGGGGGTCTCAAACAGCACTGAACTGGTTTTAAACAGCAGTGTTCCCCTCCTTTGACACTACAGGCAATCTGAATTGCAAAGGGAGCTTCTCAGCCATTCTGTCTCAGAGTGAGCACTGAAAATTGGCCAGCTGATCTCTTCTTTCAGGTCTCTGGACTGCACCTTCATTGACTATAATGTTACCTTAGACATCTCATGCATATGTAGACTCCTCCAGGTAATGTACCTTTAAGTCTTTAACTCTGGAGATGAAGTCATCCTAAGGAAACAGAAGTTTGGAGAAATTATTCTAAATCTGGGGCAGTTCTTGGAATATTTGAGTGCTGCTGATCTGCTGAAGGAACAGGGCCAGACAGTAGAAGTCATGGTACAGCAATGATAGGTTACAGTTAAAGCTGTTTGAGAAACACAACACAGCCTGGGTCAATTGGATTGCCTGATGCGGGCTCACGCTCCCTGGAAAAGCTGCCAGCCGTGCTCCCAGCCCGCCCACCACGGGGCTGCAGGATCAACAACTGATTCATTTCCATGCAAACAGCACAGTCAGCTGCAGAGCTCACCCCAGCAACAATAAACATCAGCACAGGGCTGTGAAAATGGAGCTGTGTGTCTTTGAGATGCAAAAAGCCACGCAACTATGCTAAAACCATCAGATGAATACAAACCCTCGGTGAGAAACTCTTACAAAAAGCATTGCCAGGGGTTTATAGGACCCAGCACGAGGCAGGACAATGCAGACTCTGATCTGGTTAAGCAGAGACAGTGAATGTCCTCAGGGTGAGACAGCAGCCACGGCAGGTCAGCTCTCTAATGGACAGTAGCACAAGACGAGGAACTGAGGCTATAAATAAGCTTCTCTTCAGCCAATGAGCCGTGAGAAATGCACCGTGTAGTCACTGAGGAAGGAAGTTACAAGGCTGCAAAGAAAATGGATTGTTACATCTCTGGAAACTAGCACGGACTGCCTCTCAGAGCAGCGAAAGCCTGGCAGACACTTGGGTATCTGCACTGACCCAAAACCACAGAACAGAATCACAAAACAAAAAGTGTCACTGCTGATTACCAGTGAGCGAAGCCAGAGCACTTGGGCTGTTCAAGGCAAGACTGTCTGCTGATGATTGCATCAAGACGAGTCTTAGGGGAAGTGCTGTGGATAATGAATTTCTCTGGGCTTGTGTTTTAGTCTCAGCAAGCCACAGGAAAGGTCTGGTGAATGTTGAATCACTAATGGAAGCCCCACCAGAAGCATTTACACATGTTTTTCGGAGTGCAGTCAAGAGTTTGCTGGATTAGAGGAAAGTCTCTGAGCATGCTTTAACGTGGCTATAATCTGATGGGACAAATATACAAGCAGTTGGCATTTGGGAATTACATGGCTGGCCAAATCACAGGGAGTAAATCCTCCTGAATGCCCAGCAGTACATAGGAAGAGCGAAGTACACAAAAAAAGTATCCCATCTATCAGATTTCAGCCAGGCTCTTGGAAAAGATCAAAACAAATTTAAGAGGGGAATTGCATCATGAGAGAGAACTTTCCCAGCTTCTAGTAGGTGGATGACTTGGAAGCCATTCAGGCAAAACTCCAGTGGGGAAACAGAAAACACATTTTGCAAGATATGACATAACCAGGTCCCGCACTCAGACAATCAAGCACATGACACAGTAGCAGAGTTTAAGTGACTCAGCACTCCAGGAGAATTTTAATACAAAACCTCTTCCCCTGGGTACACACAAAGCAATAGAAAAACCAGATCAGCACTAAATAGCCTGAGCTAAACATTCATCTGGACAAAAGAACAATCATGCAGGCAAATCTGGCAGGCTTATATGAAACAGCAACAGGCTTGGGACAACAGATGAAATTAAATCAGTAGCAATGGAAGGGTAATGGCAGAGAGCTGGAGCCCTTGGAGAACAGAGGCCAAGGCCAGGAAAGCACTGCAAGGTACCAGCAATCAGCTGAGTCAGAGGAGATGGGAGGTATGAGAGGAGAAGGCCCAAAGAAGGGATGTACTGAGCTGCCTGGTACAGCAGAGACACAAATCCTGCACTGGCAGGAGGCACATGCTGCTAGTGGCAGACTTCTCCTTCAGAGACCTGTACGTGAGAAGGGCTACATGACTTAGTAGGTCACTGCAAACTCTCTGCAAAAGGAATAACCATATATCTCAAACTTTGAGTTTCAAACTCAAAGTTAGAAAATGCTTTAAAAATTAAAGAAAAAAATTTTAAATGGAGTAGATAGTAAAATATCTGTCATAAAGCCAAAAGGAGAAGCACAGGTTGCAAGGACGTGTTTTGAAAGGGTCACTAGAGGAGGCAGGCTGGGTGCACATGACTGGGGAGCTGAGTCAGAGACAGGAAGACAAAACCCTTTTGGGACATCTGAGAAGGTCAAACAGAGACATAAACCTGAAGCTCAGATCCCTTTTTCTTTTTTTCCTTCCCATATTCCCTCCTAGGTCTTGCATATTGTGCTGCCCCTCTGAGTGCACCCACAAACTCTGTGGGTCAGGACAGCAAGGAGACATCACATATTGCTCTGGGAATGCTGCAGTCTCTCTTCTGCTACTAAAAGCCTCAGCAATACATTCCTTTTTGCATTTCTTCTGCTTCACACTGTGCAGGGACACATCAGCACAGTTCCTCTTAATCCCCTTTTGCTCAAACATCCCTCCTTGCTCAGGCGCATTTAGCTGCTTATTAGGCCACCACTACCTTAAGGTCAATCGTGATTATGTCGTTCAAAATTTCTGAGTGTTTCTTTCCTATTGACTAACCACATCATACAACAGACTAATTAACCCACCAGGTTCTCATTAAGTGGTATTCCTTTACTCTCCTCCAGGACCACCAGCTGTGCTGCAGATTTCCTCTGAGTTTGGGAAAATAACAAGATTCATTATTAGAAATGGATTTTTTTTTCCTTCAGCATGTCACAGGCACACGGTCAGGTTTAAAATAGCAGCCCCCAGACTCTGGGGCTTGGGTCAGGATTTAGTTAGACACCTGCAGGAGATGGGGTTGATGTTTCAGCACTTCTTTGGGAAGTGAAGGAAGGATCCCATCACGAGGAGACCTGGATTTCTCCCCATATGCCCAGTTTGGAGGAAAAAAGCATGTTTTGTTCTTTCACAGAACATGATACATTAGATGCTGCTGCTTAGGGGCACAGCAGGTCTGCAGCTGATGTGCTCTCCAGCTCTTGGGCAACTCTTCTACCACTTCAGAGTTCATGTTCACCAACTCACTTGTTTTCCAGAGGAAAAACTAGAATACTGACACCAAAACAGAGAAGGATGCTGAGCCCAAAACAGCCTCAATTTACCCATCCTTTAGGTGGTTAACAGCCTCAGACATTACCCAGGATGTAGCAATTCCTACATCTGGTTTGGGTACCCACTCCTCACATAGCAGCTGCCTGGTGTTCCTGCCTGGTGAAGGAGCATCTCTCACCTCTGTCAGAATCCTGCCCAGCCTGTGAATTCACACCCAAACTTCAGGCCTGGCAGCACAAAACACCAGAGCACCAAAATGCTCTGTTCTGGCAAGCCAAAATGTTTGATCCTCATACTTATGTTGGTGAGGAACAAATTAGACACCAGTGTGTGGACAGGTGCCTCAGCTCTGAACAGGCTTTAAAAACTGAAAACAACCAAAACCAAAAACCCTTAAAAATACCTTATTAAAAGAATAATGGGCCATTTTATTGTCTCTCAATAACTTCCAAGTCAGTGTGGACAGTGTCTCTGATATCACTTGCAACCAGCTGAAGAGAGAAGGTTTCCTAATTTCTTCATGAATGCTTGTAATTTGAAGCATGTTAACACTGTAAAGGAATGCTTCTTCATCATTTAAAATACCACTGATGGGCATGTGTAATGAAAATTTATGTTAATTTGTATTACGTATAATAAAATGTCTATAACTAATAAAAATTTCTACTGGCCTGTTGTAAGTAAAAGAAAGATTTTTTTTTTAGCTAAATTGAGCATAGAAATAGATATCCCATTTCATGAGACTCAGCAGCAAGTTCTTATTTTGAAATGAAATAAAAAAGCAAGATTTCAAAAATATTTATTAAAACACAGGTAAAAAATTATTTTGTTTTGACATGTTCCCTAATCCCAGCCACTTTGAAGTATTTATTTAAAATTTAATAATACTCAACTGTTTATGAAAATATATTACTTTAAAAATAAATTGTTTTGACTAAAATCATTCTCAGCATATTTTCATTCGGGCTTTATTTAGTCTGATTTTTTTAAAATGTTACACGTGTAAATTAACTATTACCTTTTTTTATTAGAAGAGGAGGAGGTGTTTTTGCAGTTGGGCCATAGAAAATAAAGGCATACTGGAAGATTGCAAGGCCACTTTTATCTCAAATAAAATGTTTTCCTTCCATAGCAAATTTTAATTTTTAAAGTTTCTAATTTCTTAATTAAACTGTGCAAAAGGGAAATACAAGGGATAAAATATTCATAAGGAAGAAAATCAATATATAGCTAAAAGGCTGTATATTACATGAAGTACATTACAGTACATCGATTTTATGAAGTTGTCTTTCAACTGCTAATTACACATTCATTACAGGATTATAAATCTTAATAAAGTGATTGAGTCAATGTACGAGAAGGAAGAAGCCTTTTCAAGTCCATGATTTGCATGACCAGACTGTGGTTTCCAGCCCCACATCTGGACAGGTTTGCTGTGAGACCAGGACTTCAGGCTGTGGAAGATCTTTGTGTGAAGTCAGGAGCAGCCTGATGGGGCTCATCCCTGCCTGTTCTCATGAGGGGATTTTCCCCCTCGAGCTGCAGAGCTGGAGCTGGGGACTTTGGAGAAGGGCCAAGATGCAGAGGGACACAACTCAACAGTAACCTACAGACCTGAGGTTCCTGTGCAAGAGGAAGCAGCTTCCTGAGCACTCAACCTATGACTAAAAAAGCTTTTTTAACAGACACTTCAGGTTGCTTGGGAATATTTCCTGTTGTTCCAAAACCCCTAGACAATCAGAACTCAGTTGTCTGCAAACCATATTGTGTGATGTAAACTGTCAATTTTGAGAGAGACAGATGCACAAATCCTAAGTGTACACCCATAGTCAAATTCTGGTTTTAATCTGGCCTTCCCAAAAATCATAGCATCATGCCCTATTTGGTGCTGAAAAACCAAAATGACAGCATTTGATGCTGCAAAAAATACCACTGTGAGCCATGGAAGTGTGCAGCACAGGGGACAAGATGGGCAGGTTCAAGAAGTTTCAGATGAGAATCTTCTTGCTCAGATGACTCTGACCTGTGCATGGGTAACGGGTTCGGGTGCACAGCTAATGCAAGAAATAGTGGATTACATAAAAATATAATAAAAAGTAAGGCCTGCTTAAGGGAAGTACAAGCTATTCCACTTAGATGCCAGAGCAGCTGTCCAGGGAAAGCTTAAAGCAGTAGTTTTCTTATGTGTAAATTACAGTGGCTCACTTGTGCACCCTAAAAGCCACATTTAACCCTACTGGTGAACCCTGCCCAGCTCTGATTTACAGCATGTTCTGTTTCACAAAACCTACTTAGTCAACATATGGGAACAAGGATGGGGGAGGAGATGTGAACATCTGCTTTCCTTGCCCTGGGCTTGCACTATTGCTACATACAGCTTTTTGCTCTGGAAGACTTTCAAGTCTGAAAGAGTCACCAACCACTTGGATGCAACAGTGTGCTCTGATGTTGCTGCTGTCTGTCTTCCTGCTGTGACTAACTCAGGATTTTTCTGGTTTTGACAGAGTGCTGACGTGCCTGGCAGTTTGCTTGCAGACTTTGCTGGCAGGGCCAGGGGCCAGGGTCTCCACACCCCACACCCCCCAGCCACCTCGTGCTCATGGTCATCGATGTTACCAGTGAAACAGCTGCTTCTTATTAAAGATTTCCAATAAGGGCACTCGATAAATGACTCTGTTTGTCTCAATCTATACCACTGCTGTCACTTTCTATGTGCATTCCGGGGATGAGAGCTTTATTTTTAAGAAAGACCAGCATTTCCATCTTGGAGGCGGCAAAGAGGGAGAGGAGACAGCCAGATGTGGCATTTGGCTTCGGAATGAGCCAGGGCTGGGGTCCAGCAGACAGAGCAGAGGTATGGCTCTGGTATGGTTGTGCTGTGCAGACTGGCTGGCTTCTGACAGAAATAAGATGTCTCCTCAAGAAATTGGCACAACTCTTATGAAATACAGTCCCTCAAGTCTCTACTGTCCTGGAATAAAAGGGCTTGAAATGCTCTTTCTAGTCCTCATGGTTACTTCTATGAGCTCCTATCCCCACAATTTGTTTGAAATGTGGCAGGAACTTGACCCTTCCCTTGACAAAAATGTTGCCCCAGCACATGTGAGTGGAGAAATTTCTGCTTGTCTGAAACGCCTTGCTGCTCCTGGTCAGAATAATGTGTGATCAGCAACTGCACAGAAGCAATCCCTGTGCCTGTATTTCAGGCAGAGAGCTTTCCTCAGCCTCTCTGCACACACCACATCTCTCCCACAAATTTTCTTGCTCCCTTCTTGACTCCCACATAAAGCACATAATGGGGCTGTTCTGCTCTGCTTTATCACCACAATGATATCAGTTATGAAATCAGTGTTTCCCAAGGCACAAGGGTAAGCACTCTGTGTAAAATCACCATAAAGATGGCCATGAGAGCTGGGTATGAAGATGCCAAAAACATGTCTGACTTGAGGGAAAGAAAATGGAGCAAGGTCTAATGTTCCCACAGGGCCAGATCCTGCCACTCACACATCTGGTCCTTTGAAATCACTGCAGCATTAAAGATTCAGTGGCTGATCTGGCTGGCTGGTAGGTGGTGAAGCAAGTTGGGGTCCAGAAGTAACTTTGAGCAGGGGAGGAAATGCAGCCCAGGGCCAGAGGATCTCTTAGGATCCATTTGCAGGCTGCACAACCAGGATGCTCAAAGAGACACCCGGCAAGAAGCAGCAGCTTGTGAACTGGAACAGATTAGTCAGATGCCACTTGTCTCATGCAAACAAATCCCCTTCTAGTTCCATGTCCTTCAGACAGCAGACCTGCTCCCAAAGCAGTGACCTGAGCCTCTGAGCACCACAGGAAAACAGGAGAACCATGAACTGGAAAATGGATCTGAAAGCAGCTGCTTTTACCTCCCAAAGCAGCCTCTGCTACCACTCCAGTAAGCACAGGCCTGTCTGCAGCTCAAAACTATCAAAAGTCACCACTAATGAGTATCTCCCAGATCAGTGCTATTTTTTGTCTCCATTACATTTCTCCCTCTATTTTCAGACTTTCTGGGTCACACAATGATAAAGGATGTCATTTTGGTTGTCATGCATGCTTTCTCTTAGTGCCATAGCTGAAAAGTTGTCCCAGACACTGCCTTGTCCACAGCTTTGTCCTTTTTCTGGCAAGTTATTTCCCCCATTGTAAGGTGCATTCCTTTACTGAGTCCAAGGAACACTTGGTCACTACTTTCCTAGTAAGTGGCAACTATCATTCCAGCTGTAGAGAAATTAATATCTCCCAGCCTTTCCCATCCCTCTCCCAACTCTAAAGGAAATGTTTTATAAAGTGCAAAGTACAGATCAGGACACTACCCCAGGTGGTGTTCTTTTTGTGTCATTGGAATTTTTGTCATACCAACAGTGAAGAAAAAAAGCAGTTTGATGCACAAGCCCTTGCCAGGTCTCACATCTTTGTCCTCCTGCCTTCCTGCACTAAACTCTGCTCTCCCTCCTGGTGCATGCTCCTTCTCTCTGTCCAGTGTGGGCTCATAATCTTCTTTCATATTATTTATATGCCACCAGTTTCTCATGCCCTGGTTTGTTGGCTTTTGGGGCCCACTGGACCTCAAGGAGAGAGCAAGATGTGTCATGGACATGGTGACAATCCAAGAAGTCAGCCCCCCCCTCCTCAACCTGTTCTTCCCTGCTCTGCCCCTACATTATCACTCTCTCCATCCATACATTCAGTCTGGTTTATCCATTAGTTTCCCCATTAACAACCAGTTTTTGGTTGCATTTTGCACTGAGCAAACTGGCAGAGACAGTGGGCTTTGGCACTGCTGGTGTCAACCAGTTCTGTTTAACAACTACCACTGGATTTTCAGAAGACCCAACTTTGCTTGGACTCACTCTCTGCTTGTGCCTCTGTGTGCATCCTCTGAGCCTGCAGGCCACTCTCAACCAAGCCTGGGAGATGGCAGGACATCCCAAAGTAACTGCATCCTCAGCCACGCCACACAGGAGAGACTCAGCTGAGGAGAAGGCTGCAAAGCAAGCTCAGACCTTCTTGGACACAAAAGAGATTTCATTAATGCTCAAACCAGCATCCAGAAATAAATATCAATAAGCCTTAAGGCAGGAGAGGGATTCAGGTGCATCATTTCAGATCATGAAGTAATTACTTGCTTTCAAAATGTAATTTAAAGTCAGAGTCACCAGAGCCCAGCTATTAAGAACAACTGAAGCTGTGATTGCAAGACCCAGTTTGTTTTCCCCAGCCCAGTCTGGCACTGCTCCCTCACATGCCCCCCATCAGCTCTTTAGGACTGGGGTCTGTCCCACAGGGCTCAACCTTGCAGCCACTTCACAGCCTGTAGCTCTCAGTGATCCCACCTACACCTGAAGGACAAGGGTGATCTTCATCTCTGAAGCTCTCCAGGCTCATCTGAAAGATTGTTTTGTCCAGTGGGACGGCATTTGGTTTTCCTGTCTTCTGTGCAGAGGAAATCTCCTCTTCAAAAACATTTCTAGGGATGGTGACAAAGAGATATCTCTTCTGTTGGCATTTTGAGTTTATTCTCATTTAATGTTGCTGAGGGTCCCAGAGCCATAGCAGATGACAGCTCCCTAAGTCTCATAACTATTCTTTACCATTTGCACCATATTTTCTGGAGTCACTGGGACAAGTGGAAGGAAGTGAGGAGGAGGGTTACAGAGGGTCACTCCAGAGATCAACACTTCCTGTTCTCTCACCTCCAGTGACCTCAGCACCCCAGGTCTGGCCCTCTCTTTAAGACAGTGTTGCATAGTTTTACTTGGGCATTGCTGAAGTGGTAAAAGAGAGGATCTGGATCTGAACATCCAAATTGCACACAAACAAAATCATTGCAGACTGGTTTTTAACAAGGCAGTTGCTATCCAGGCTGCTTGCCTTCACACCCTGGATGCTAAGTCTGAACAGCACTATGAACATTAGCCCTTCTCAAAATATTCTCAAAATAATTGGTGAAAAAACATGAAGGGAAAAAAGAAAAAAAAAAAGAGCAAGGAAAGCACTGATCCAATCTGCTATACCCTGTGTGTGACAGGGAAAGCTTAGCATCCTCAGGGATTTGTCAAATACAGGACAAAACATGAAGATGTGTCCTGAGGAACATCTGCCAGTCTCAAAAATGTGTGCATGTCTCATCAGGGTGGTTTTCTCTCACCTGCTGACACTCTCAATAAGATCTCATGTTTCCATGGATACTTCTGCTTCGGTTTTCTGTGATATCCTTCCTTCTGTGTTTCTTGTTGTCTGCACAGCTTGTAAGGAGACATCACAGTAGCCTTCTGGAGGTAGAGTGTGGATCTGCAAGGTGGCTCACACACCACCTAGGGGAGCACATTTATCTGAACCATCGTCTGTACCTTTACACCAGAGGGGTTCCACCACCAGCCTTAGTAACTCAATGGCCACGCCTTGTGATGCTCCTTGGAAACAAAGATCCCCAAAGACTGATCCAGATTGAGAATTATATGGTCTCTATCAGCCTGCCTAGGTCCCAGCATCATCCTTGATTTTACCATGGTGTCATTGGCTGAATTACCACAGTATTTCAGCCTCGCCAGGGAAACACGGGAGGCAAATGGGTTTGTATTCCCCTTTTCCTAGAGAGTTTTCTTGTGGAAATTGAAAATAAATGATTGTTTGAATAAGAAAGGATAAAAAAAACCCTAAAAAACCCCCATCACTGCATGTTATTGAAGGACGAATGAGCTGGACTTTTTGCAACAGCTCTAGTCAAAGGACAGCCCATAGAAAAGCAGAAACCCACGCAACCAAGAGAGATGTGGAATAAAATCAAACAAGAGGAAAAGGCAAAATGTTGTGATAAATGCACCAACTGTATTTAAGAAAAATTAGAGGCAATATTTTGCTTGTCTTTTTAAGTGACTTAATGACAGAAATATAGCAGAGGCAGACTTGCAATTGAAAACCTTTCACCTTGCCATAGAAATTATTATCACAGGCTTAGATCCTCCTAACACAGCTTCTACCAAACATAATCCTGAACTAGTCAGTTTGAAAATTCATCTTCCAAGTCAGGTGGAGACTCCATGGTAAAAGCTACCAAGCTGAAAGTGATTGTCTTTTACTTGGGCCATAGATTTGATTCAGCTTTCAGAGGAAACCAAAATCTTCGTAAATTACAAGGAGAAATTACCAGTGACACTGAAATCACTGAAAGCATTTATGGCCATACCATAAATCCAGGTTTAGGACACCCATTGTCAAATAAAGACCACTGCAACTTTACAATACAAAACACATGATAAAAGCTCCATCTACCATCTCAATTTTTTTCAAAACCTGTGGGCAAGTTGACTTCATCCTGGCAGGCTTCAGACTGGAAAAAATTATCACTGACTTCTACTGCTTAACTTGATGACAGACCTCTGTCATTCCAAAGTCAAGCTGAATCCCAGCATAAAAACACAGAGCCAGCCTGAACTTCATGGTAAGCACTCAGCTAATTCCTGAGAAATGGTTCTCAGTCTTGTTTTCCTGTCCTTGGTCTCAGTGGAAGGGAGCGCTGCTGGGCGATGGGTGAATGCACAGTGCCTGCAGTGGGACTGCAGTCTCTGTGCTCTCCTGCCTCTCTCTGTGGTTTAAAGAAGGTGAAATTGCTTTTTATCCCAGTGAATGCTTCAGAAAGATAAAATGAACCACTGCCAAAATAACAGGAAATAGTTGTTAGCACAACATTAGCTCACTTTGCCTGGGGTCTGTCTTGCAGCAACGTGCCAGGGTGCTACAGTCCCTCAGCAACTTGGATTGCCCACCTTGAAAATTCAAGTATGAAACCCAGGGTGGTGCTGGCAATGTGCCACATCCCTGCCACTGTATGGAGTGAAATCCCCTTCCTGGCATCCAACTCACTGTGCCCCAGCAGCGGGTGATGGGAGCAATGCAGACAGCAGATCTCTCTGCCCAAACAAGGCTTTTAACTGGTTTTGTCTGCAATTTTCCTCCTTCTTGCTTCCCTGTGGTAACATAGCCTATTTTGTGAAACAAGATAATCTGAGACTCCACTGGCAATTACCCACCTCTCTGCTGAAGCCCATTGCTTTATTTACCACCAATTTCTCTGTCCACAGCATCCAGAAAAATCCACACCAATGGGTGAGGAAACAGGAGTCCCTCACTGCCTTTAATAATATATTTCTGTTCCAGACCTCTATATTCAGGGTCTTAATGTTGGAACTACTTGATTTTTGTCTTGTTTTGTTTTTTGGGGAGCAGGACTATTTCTGAGATAAAGCAAATGTCCACGTGTGGGGCCACCTTGCATTTCAGCCCCACCTGCAATCAGCATTTCACAGATAAAGAAAGAGAGTAATCCATTTAAAAATTACAATGAGTATTTAATACATTTAAGAACTGTCTTTGAAGGGCTCCCCAAAGAGGCCATCCTAGGGAGATGAACACACATGCATTTTTGTTAGCAAATGACACTGAAATGAGCTATTGAGCTCAGTGAGTTTTTCACATGATTTAACAGACTTTGTGAAAAATGCCTGCATGTGCACAGCCTCTGTGTATCCACACACAAATAAAGAAACCAGCTACCTTCCACATTTCCCTTGGCTATTCCTTTTTGCCCATCCTACAGCATTTTCTTTTCTTTATTCTTCAGGCATTGCTGGTAGGAAAAATACTTTTCTGTTCTTAGGTTGAGCTCTATATGTGCTGGCAAATCACAAAATATTTGACAATGGGAAAAGATTGTGGTTATCTCAATGTTGTCAATGAAGAAACTACTATCGAAGGAGGATTTTGGAGGAATATGTCTTATTTACAGCATATACCATCACACAGTTATCCCACTTGTAATAAAAGTTACAACTGATAAAATAAAACTTTTGCTTCACTCAAATACTTTCAAGAATTCATAAAAATATGCTGAACCAAGATGAATAGTAAAAATAGTGAAAATGCTTTATGGATCAAAATTCTTTAAAATATTTGGATTTGATTGAAAGCTCTATTTTTAAATATTTGGAAAATAATCCATTAATGTATATATTTGTGTATCTATAAACTCCAACAGTAAGCATCTCAGCAGTAGCTGTTACATGTAATGTTGTTTATTTAGATTTATGATACTTATAATAGAAGCAACAAAACAAAAAATTAATTCAGAGATTCAGGATTAGCAAATATATTGCTGCCATCATTAGCTAAACAGTTCACTCTTTTGTGTTTTTCAACACTATGAATTTCCCTCAAACAATTCAACACACCTGGACACAATTAGGAAGAAAAATACAAAACACCTCCAAAGTATTGCAATTAGGTTTTTTCTGGCAAGTCCTGCATCTGTATTCTGGTGGCAATTGGCTTCTGGTGCAAAACATTGTGCCAAAAGTAATGTTTTCTTTTGCAAAAAACATATGGAGGGCTTTTGCTGAATTCCACCGTGCAGCTTGCCTCTGGTAATGCTGTTGTCCAGCCTGGGAGAGGGACAGCCCAAGTTACTGCTGGGGGCACTGAGATGTTATCAGGGCTACTGAAAGGAGACTGTGGCTTGCAAGTTGGTGTGAAGGCTTTTACTGCAGTCAGAGGCCAACCAGCAGCAAAAGGCTTTCAGGAGAAATCTCTGATCTGCAGGAGAAATCTCTGATCTGCACGTGAAGGCCATGAGCATCCTCAAACCCAGAAGGTGTAGGCAGGGAGGGGATTTATTGGAAATGAGAAACAAGGAA
The DNA here is from genome assembly GCA_013399945.1 of Ploceus nigricollis. Classification (NCBI taxonomy): domain Eukaryota; kingdom Metazoa; phylum Chordata; class Aves; order Passeriformes; family Ploceidae; genus Ploceus; species Ploceus nigricollis. The sequence goes on from VXBC01004526.1 coordinate 286,499, forward strand.
AATACACAGTTTGCAAAATTGTCCAGCCTGAGTCTGTACCAGCAAAGAGCAAACTTGTGCATCATGCTGAGTGTATCTGTATCTCTATCCACCAATTGTTGTTTTGTGTGACAAATCTTTGGTCTCAAACACAAAACAGATTCTCTATGCAGAGCCCTTGCAAAGAATTTGATGACATTATTTGAAAAATATTTGCATTGTTTCATTTTCTTGTTAAACTAATTCTAAAATTTTTCTGAGAATGGTTTGCAGGCATCATCTGTGTAGTCATATTACCAAGTTCAGCAAGATGTATTTTGCTAGTGAAACTCCTTAGAAATTAAAAATCGTAAACTGGAAGCAAAAAAGCCAATCTCCAAGCACTCCTTCCTTCATAAACTTTCCAAAAACTGAGGGTAGTAAATGACTGTGTCACTGCACCAACTGATCCTTGTATGGGAAGCATTGTCCAGCCCTCTCTGTGTCCACTCACCCATTTTCCAGCTGGTGGGGCTGGGCTCAGGCCAGAGGTGAGGCATCACATAACAGTGAAGCTAAATATTACAAGAGAAGCTTTGTTGTCCTTTCTCCTATGCTCACAAAAGCTCTGCTTTCTGGTGAATATAAAAGAAATGCACTGTTGGGAGAGAGTTTGATGCAGATCAGCAGGGTCCTGGAGTAGCAGCCTGAAAGTACCGGGAAGGGATTTGCAGAGAGATTTGTACCTTGGACCTGGATGGATCCAGGAGTGAGGCTGTACCTGCTGAGGTCTAACTGGGAATATCTGCAGCTCAGGGTGGCAGGAAGCCCTGAAGAAGAAATTGGGACTGTCTGGAAAAGAAAACGGGCAATTAAAGCTGCAGATTAGAACATCTCTTTCATGTTTCAGTTCGACCAACCCTGCCCGATGACAGGTTGTGAGCCAAGGAGAGGGCTGCAAGGCAGATTAAGGGGTTTGGGGGTCTGCAAGGAGTTCAGGGCCAACAACAGCATGGATGAGCTACATGTGGGTGTAGAAGTGTGGCAGAAGCACCAGCAGAAAAGCCCTGCCAGCTTGGCTGGAGAGTGAGACAAGTTTGCTTTTCATCAAAGCATTTCCTACTACCCTTGAGGTGAGCTTAGGCAGGAGCTGATGAGGGCTGAAGAGATGCTAAACCACAACGTGACCTTCCTGTGTGCATGAAAGGCCCAGCAACTGGCTTAAGATAAGGAACAAATACAGTAAGAGGAACGTTATCAGTTTCTACAATTAATTTCAGTGACTCCCCTACACCCCTGTATATGGCTTTTTTGCACATGGAGTTTTGCAGTCTGTGCAAAGAGCATTGAGCACTGCAGAACTAGGGAGCTGTACTATTTCTGAACAAACCTGTTCCATGCAGACCCACAAAACTGTCCCCTATGGGGCACATGCTTCACCATCTTTGGGCACATGAGACATCTGGAGCAATTTCCAGGAGCTAGATACTTGTGCAAAGTGAACACAGGTGGTGAATTGTGTCCCCAGTCTCCCTCCTGGGAACAGCAGAACTATGTGAGTTAAAACTACCTTAGAAAATGTTGACTTTGAAAGACTCTCAGCAAAAACTACTGTATTTTAAAAACAAAGACATATAGTGGAAATGTTTGGTAACCTGAGCTCCAGCATGGTCCAGTGGCAGCCACACTGTAAGGATGGGAGAAGACTGAAAATTTGTTTCATCCCTGAGTCCTGTGGGTCCTGCAACTCCTGCTCACAAGCCAAGAGAGCATTCAGGATCCCCAAACAGTTCTTGGGGAAATTTGTGTATTAAAGTGACATTTTGGTTGTCATTGAGCACAAGGACAGCAGAATATCAATGAATCTGTCCTCAGAAAGAGATTCTGCTGAGATGTGAATGTTTGGCTTTTGGTTTTGTTTGGGGTTTGTTTGTTTGTTTGTTTGTTTTTAATGCTCAAACTTTTCCTTTAACTCTTGGATTGGAAAAATAAGCCAGTAATGTTCACTTAAAAAAAAAAATCAAAATTTGCAGAGCTAAAGAGAGACTTTAAAGTTGTACTTGGCCTCAGTTCTGTTCCAGACCCAATAATCTTATCATTGATTGAGGCATTCTTAATGGGCCCTTTAAAAAATAAATAAATGAGAATTGGTAGTTCAATCAATGTACTATCTTTAATTCAATATTCATCCCAATTGATTTTCACTTCCAAGTTTCATTTTAGTATGAAATAGGGCATTGTGTTAAGGAAGTTGAGGGGGAGCTTGTAGGTTTTGGCAGCTGGAATGAGTGGAAACTGTGGTTTTTAGATTAGAGGAAGGTGTGGGAACCAGTTCTTTAGCGAGCTGTTGGAGCAGCAGGGCTCGTGCACGCTGTTTGTGTGCATGTTTGTTGTCAGCCCCCACAAGCTTACCAGGGGCAGAGGAGCAGGACACAGAGGCACCAGTGGCTCCCACCCCAGTCCTGTGCTTGCCCTGCCACCAGCTCCCTCCACTGCAGTGACTGTATTGGGCCACCCCAACATCCCTGAGCTGCTCCCCAGGTGTCCACTGCCCCCTTAACGGAGGCACCATCAAATCCCCATGCCCACTTCAGCTGCCTGAGGGAAAGAAATTCCCTTTCCCAGCTGGGGCATCTCCATTTACAAGACTGCCAAGCTCCTGAGGACTGCAGCTCTCCAGTAAACATATTTCCAGATATTTTCTGTGGCTGCACTATATATTCTGTGGTTCAGTCTCATGAGATATGCAGGGCTTTCCATGGCAACCACAGAGGTAGCTTTCTTCTTAAAGAAACAGTGAGTAACAGAAAACGAGAACTTTACAGGCATAAAATCAACCTGTTTAAGGACATCAAGGAAGCCCATCAAAACAAATCCTGCTCCCAGGAATGCAGCTCTGTCTTCATGGGGAGCAGGACTGTGGAAACAGTCACAGTCCTGGATGTACTATGGAACAAGGCAAAAAGAACAGGAGGAGCAAAGCAAAAACCTGTCCAGTTTGTGCCTCACCTGTCTGTGCCCCTCCTTGCTGCATCCAGCTGAGCCTGTCCCAGTTCCCTCACCAACAGTCTGGGGTCAGGTTTTCATGTGTACTCACACTAATTTCCACAAAAACCCCAAAAAAACAAAAACCAAAACACATACAAAAAAACAAACAGAAAAACCAACCAAAAAAAAACCCCACAAAAAACCCGAGGTCATTTGCCTGTGTTTCCCTGTCTGCCCAAACACACATCCACACTGGCATCTTGACCATGATCCCAGCTGGTCTCCATCTTCTTTCTCCCTCCATAGTCAATAATCATTTCTCAGTATCTCCTTCAGTATCTCAATCTTTTTATGCAGCTCTCTGACCTCCTCTCAGCTACTGAGCTGCCAGTTAAGTGGCTGGGCCATTCATAATGGTCCGTGCAGCACTTTGTGCTTTATTACCCCATATTTTTTACTGGGAAATCCTTTGGGAAGGCATCTTTCCACTTCAGAACTAGTGATAAAACAAGGAAGCAACCACTTCTGAATTATTCTGCTAGCTGGTATATGTGACAAAATCATTACAACTGTAATAAGAAATGTTGATAAATTAGAGGTAAATTTGGAAAATAATGGCAACACCAAGGGATATAAAGGGACTAACTTGGGATCACTAGAATGTCTAAATATCCTCCCCAAGTAAGGGTGTTAAAAAGGCTTCACTAATTCAACAAAGCTATAATGGGTGCATATAGAAGGAAAATACATGTTCAGGGTGGAGCTGAAAAAAAAAACAGATAAGCTGCAGAGGATATTAAGAATCAAAACCGAAAGAGAAACCTGACACCTTGACATGGTTCTCCATACCTGACCACATGGCACAAAAAGCTGGAGTACCCAAACCAAGGGCTGCCACAGCTGCCCTCCCTTGGCACAATCACAGTCATCCATGTCTTGTGAATTCTGAGCTTGACCTAAAACAGTCTGGATTTTACCCCTGAGAATTAAACCTCAGACTCTCATCAGGATGAGAAGCCAACATTTGCAGAGGGGGCAGTTACCCTCCCAGCATGTTTTCCCTTTAAAGCATGGGTGTGGTCATTTGGGGAAAATTATATTAAAAGAATGAAAATCATCTGTTTGATACCAGTCAGAGAATGCAGCCACAGGGTGCTGTGACACGGTGCACCAAGTGCTACAACACAGTTTGGAAAACAAATTATATGATTTGCTTGGAGTCACATGGAAACAGACAGGGCTGGCAGCAGAGCTCTGACATCCAAAGTTCCAAATCTGAGACACAACCACAAAACTCTCTTCCCTTCCTCCCACGGCCGTGCTTGTGGAGCTTCACTGGGGGAGGGAAAAAAGCCCTCAATGCTTGCTAACTGTAAAATTAACTCAGGAGCAAAAGAAATCATGTTTCCAAACTTTTGAATGACAAAGACCTAAGGGAGGGAAGGGGTAAATCTATAAACCCAAGTAATCTACAGTGTCCTGCTAACTGTGATCTTTAAAAGTGAGCTACTCTCCAGATCGAATATGTATTCATCATCACAAAATCACTGGAGTAAGAACCACAACAAATTGTTGCAGCTCCTTTGAAGCCCGCCAAGCTTCTGCAAGCTGGGCAGGCTGAGGACAAACTTTGGAAAACTCTCTCTTCATTTGAATATTAAGAGGACTAATAAAACAAAGAGGACATGGTAAGTTCTGGAGGCTTTTTTTTAGTTGCCAAGGGACAATTTGGATGTCAGCATGGTTTTTAATAGCTCTCTCCACTCCAGTCCTTTAGTTGTGCCTACAGAACCAGTTGCAAAGAGCATCTCCTGCTGCTTTGCAGATTAATTACCCAATGTTTGGGTGAAGTGCTGTGTCAGTGCTAAGCGTTATTGCTTCCAGCACCACCACTCTGCACGTAGTGAATGCAAGTGGCCACCTTGGGAGGGCCACAGTTGTTTCTGCAAGACCTCCACATTCCTCAAAACCACGTCCCATCCTCTGCTTCAGCAAGTTGGATTGCTCCATAGAAATCCTGACCTGCTTCATAGCAAGTGGGATTTCTCCACAGAGATCCTGACCTGCTCCAGCAAGCATGAACATAAGCAGCAAACACTGCGGGGTGATACAGCACTTCATGCACACTGATAGACCAGATACGAGCCCTCAAAGGATGAATCCTGCCTGATTCAGTGTTAACATCCATCAAATCCTGCCTGACTACTCTTCTTACCTAGCTTAGCTGCCTACAGTGCTTTTGTTCCTCCACCTTCAATTTCCTGTGCAATTGGACCCTATATCATAGAATTTATACAGCACAGTGCCTAGAGACTAGAGACAGTGCCTAGAGACTGTAAAATGTTAAAGTAATGGCTGTCTTGTGATCATAGAAGAATGCATGGATTCTGCCATGGTGGTGGCTCCCTGCAGAGTGCCTGGCCATAGAAAGCAGGACTTTAGGGTCAGGAGTACCTGCTTCTCACTCCACCCAGCAGTGGCTAATGAGACCCACAACACATAGCAATTGGTATCTTTTCCCACAGTCCTCAGGACTATGCTGTCCTGTCTCCAGAAGTCTGCATGTGTGCTTTTACAGGGGAAAGTCATATAAAGTATTCTCCCTGCCTGTTTTACTCAAAAGCCAGCCACCATCACGTCCTACACTCAAGAGAAGTGATCTGTGGTTAGCTGGCATGGTCCCCTTACTACAGCTACCTCAAACTCCTTTTCACACTGATATCCTCTCAAGATCCTGGGATGCTGCAGCTCCACTCCTCCCTTGTCAGGGCATTATTTGAAAGAACAGCCTTGGTAGTATTCCCTCCTACATATGTTATGAACCAGCTCAGGCACATTGATCACCATTTCCAGCATAAGGAGGAGGAAAGCACAGAGCAGATCAGAATCAGCCTTTGTCTTCTCGCCATCTTTTTAGCAGAAGTCTGGGAGAAAAGAGGAAGCAGTTGTGAGAACTGAGGTTCCCCTTTTTGTTACCATAGGAATTTCCTGTAAGATGGTGTGTGCATTTTCCAAGGAATTTAGTAATTCACTCAACACTTATGCCGTCCACAGGGAAGAGAGATGGGAAAGGAACACTCATAGAAAATATATCCACACACAGGACACTTGTATTAATGCAAGGTTATAGCTCATTGCTGAAATACACATGAAAAAAATTCACATCACTTTTACACAGCTCGCTGAATTATTATATTCCTAAAAGGAGCATTACAGATGAGATGGATCCAGACTTCTCAGAGGTGTACTACAGAGGGATAATGGGCAGCTTGATCTAACTTTGAAGCTGACCCTGCTTTGAGAGACCTTCAGAGGTCTCTGACAACCCCAGTTACTCTGTGGTTCTATGATTAAAAATGAAATGTAGTCTATGTAGAATGTTTATTAGGAGGTAACAAGATTTTTAAAGATGCCTGATTTTTTCAGTACTAAGCTTTTATTTGAAGTCATCAAATCTGCCTGAAATTCTCCCCGATATTGTCTCCATTTAGCTGAAAATTTCCCTGGTTTTCTTCAGAAGTCAAAATAAATAAGCCATCTCTGCATAAGAGCATAAGCTTATTAGAAATGCCCTGCTGTGTTAGATCCATCATCCATCTATTCCAGCAGTGGCAGTCAGAGATGCTATTTCGAGAGAATGCACAAGCCCAGATACTATTTGTAGTTCATTTCCCACACATTCCCCCAGCACCAACATCATAACAGAGATGTTCAAGTTCCCTCTGGGTGCTGCTCGTGGTCTGTTTCACAGTCTCCTCTAGCAGCAGTGTCAGAAGTTTGGGACACCCCACAAAAGAAATTCTTTCCTTTTTGTGCTTTTAAAAGATCCTCTGCTGGTTTCAGTGGGTGTGTTGCAGTTCTGGTGTTGTGGGGTGTGGTCAGTAACTGCTCTGCAGTCACAACCCAGCCCCTCCTCGAGGCTCAGTCCCCATCATATCCCCCCTTCAGCTTTGTCTTCAGCCAGAAGAGACCCAGCTTTTCTAGTTCCTTCTCATACAGCAGCTTCTCCAATCCCTAAGTTATGCTGGTCACTTTCCTTGCCATTTCCCCTAATCCTCATGCCCTTGAGATGCAGAAACTCAGATCATGCATCAGACTCAAGGCATGGAAGAACCAAAAATGTAACAGGAAAATGACTCTTTGACTGCAACATCCTTCCAGGTGAGCTCCAGCATTTTACTGACATGCTTTGTTTCCACTTAACGTGCTCAGTCAAGAATTTCAGAGAGCTGTCACTTACGGCTGCAGGATCTCTTGACTGAGTTCTAACATCATATTTTTTGATTTGTTACAAGAAGTCCATACAGATATGTGAGAGCAAGAAAGCTCTGTGAGTAGGTGGTGTAAAATCAGGAGAACTAAAAATACTTAACTAATTTATAAATGATGAGCTAGTAATCTGGATAACTAAAAATAACTACCTTAGGTCTGCAATTTAAAAAAGCTTAGCTGCACATCCTTAGCTCTGTCCAATGTCCGTAAGAAAGATGGCCTGGTCTTTAACTATAGTACTGCACATTACCTCTCAAGAAATACATTTGTTCAAGTATTGGAGCTTGGTTTGTGTTTGTTTGCAGAACTGAATTTCATTCTATATACATTTTCCTTAGAAAATTTTTCAGGTTTTGATTTCTTACATTCTTTACCAGCAATTATGTATTTATGCACTTGCTGTAAAGGTGCCTGGAGTATCAACATTAGTGTGGCTTCTTACAGCAACATGTGCATGCTTATCTGGGCAAGAGAGATACTCCTGCCATACTTTTCCCCCTTGTATGTTCAGCACATAAGCATGATGGATCTATTTCTCCTACACAGTTTCCATAGATTGCTTGTCAAGAATTAAACCTGAAGAAGATATAACATACTCCTGAGATGCACAGATCTACTCCAGGGCTGAAAACAAAGAAGGATGTCCTTCTGGATTCAAAATTTTACTTTCTGAAAAATTCAAAGAATTCAGAGAATCATAGAACAGTTTGTATTAGAAGGGACCTTAGAGATCACTTAGCTTCAAACCCCTGCCATAGGCAGGGACACCTCCCACTCAACCAGATTGCCCAGAGACCTGTCCAACCTGGCCTTGCACACTTCCAGGGATGGAGCATCCACAACTTCTCTGGGCAACCTGTTCCAGTACCTCAACATCCTCATTTTAAGGAATTTCTTCTTAACATCTGATCTGAAGCTACTCTCCTTCAGTTTGAAGCCATTACCAGTTATCCTATCACTACATGCCCTTATAAAAAGTTTCGCTTCATCTTTCCTGTAGCCTGCCTCCCCTTCCATTCCTTTCCCTTGGAATGTCAGAATTATGCCACTCTGAAGCCTTCTCTTTTCCAGCCCAAAGAATCCAAATTCTCCCAGTCTCTCCTCACAGGGGAGGTCTCTATCCCTCTAATCACCTTGGTGGCCTCCTCTGGGCTCTCTCCAAGAGATCAAAGTTCTTCCTCTCCTGAGAACCCCAGAACTGGATGCAGGACTTATGTGGAGTCCTATCAGAGCAGAGGAGCTGAATCCCCTCCCTCCCCTGCTGCCCACAGGGCCTTGGATGCAGCCCAGGACATGTTTGGCTTTCTAGGCTGTGAGTGCACTTTGCCAAGTCATGTCCAGCATTTCTTCCACCAGCACACCTAAGTCCTTTTTGAGAGGGCTGCTCTTGATATGTTCATCTCCCAGACTCTGTTGATACTGGGGATACAGCACCTGGCACTTGGTCCTGTTAAGTCACCTGAGATTCCCATGGGCTCACCAGCTGATGAACAATAATCACAGCCTCCAAAACCAGTATCAGAAATGTACTGTGATTTTAAGAGTAGTACATTTGTAAGAAAAATGTGGGCAAACAACCAGATGATTACCTATTATGACAACGAATGTAGTGAAGAAAAAAAAAAAAAAAAAAACACAGTAGGAACAACTTTACTGAGCAGTATTTGCAGTTAAACTAAATAGGTTTATGACATCATTCAGATCCAGCAGCCTGCTGCCAGTTCAGGAGATGTTTATTCTTAGTGTTTGGCAGCTGCTGAGTTCTGGGCTATGGATTGTGCATTCTGAATTTTTTTAGTGACTTTTATTTTGTCATGGCCTAAAATTATGAAACATTTGCTCTGAAGAGCTCTTAAGAGCTTTTCACACTGCTGCCTCTTTTATTGCCATAAAATGGGAACATACACAACCTGAGGCTAAATGCTGCTCTGTACTGGACAATGAATAAGTTACTACAGAGAGAGCCATGTATGCAACTCATTTCAAAGTCTTCCTCCAGGCTCTGAACACAAATTAAAATCTTTTTATACTGACTTCTCAGCTTGTAAATAAAACTGAAGGTAGGTGAAGAGAAGGGTCATCCATCCTGGAATTCGAGCATATCTCAAGGGAGTACTGGTGCAGCAAACCTGATGTTTGGGCTGCCACAGCATGATGAAGATACAGGAAACAATATGAAAATAGAAAACTCCATGAACTTCAGCATCAATGACAACAGACAGGTCTTTTATGAACCAATTTTGTTCTGCCTTTGAGCAAGTCCAGGTCATTCCTTCACTGACAGTGTACTGGTGTGGCAACAGCATTTCCCTGGTGGTGTTATCTCAGCTAACACAGCAGCATTCACCCATAACCCTGGGTGAAGAATCTCTTAGTTCTGGGAGAGTCTAAACTCCCAGTCTGGGGATCCCCCTCTCCATCACCTGAGCCAAACATTGAAAAAAATCCCTCCAAAATTCCATTGTTTAATGGCATTCTCTTCACTAAATGAGACAGTTCTCTTTTTTCATCCACTGAATGGCTTTCACAGACATATGCAAAATGCAAAGGATGATCCTTGAAATAGACCTGTGGAGAAGGTGTGGAGAGCCTTCCACAGAGGAGTTATGACCCTGCTGGTTGAGAGAGGCCACCTGTAAGTACTTAGCTCCTGCCTGAACGAGGATGTCCTCTCCTCTGCCTTTGAAATTGCTGTGGCCAAGCCTGCCTGTGCTGCCTTCAAGGTTACTAGCTTTGAGAAAAAAGATTATAACAACCAGATTATCATATTGACATCATAAACCCTGCTACATGTGAATTAAGTGCATCCATTCTCAAGCTTTGAGGTTATTTAATCAAAACCACCCAGGAGAGGAAATATTTAGGGAGTTTATGATGTCAGATCAAGACCTGGAGTGGCAGCGGTGGGTGCTGCTGCTGCCAAAGCAGTTGGTGATTAAAATAAGATGATGTTTATCCACAGCCAGCACTAAAATAAGTTGTTTAAAAGGGAAGTTTGTTTATAGCACAGTAGTATCTACAGTTCTTCTAAACATACTCCTTCTTCCAGGAGCCATCTGCTCTGTGATGAGCAGAACTGCTTTAAAGCAGCTCAACGTGTGGGTCACAGTTCTTGGGGAGAAGGAGCAGCCTGCTTGACCCTACTGTCCTTCCTTTCCTCTTCATTTAGCAAAATCCTAACATCAAACAGGAAAGAGAACAACTGCAGCTACCTTCTCAGAGGTGATGTGCTATGAGAATATTTTTTATTACACTCACAGTAAATTCCAGATGTCAGATGTTGCCAGTGGATGGAGATGTCAAACAGGAGCAGGAACGGTCATATGGAAGGAGTTGCACATCCACCCTTGGTTCTGGGAGAGAAATTACATGTGGAGATGCAATCTGTGCTCCAGAATGACTTATAGATATCATACCCAGAGTCAGGGCAACCTTTGGAGTCTCCTACAGCTCAAGCAGAAAAGTTTTAGAAATGCTGTGGTACTTAAAGATCAAGGGACAGACAGTGACACTACTAGAGTATGACACTTCATGGTGGAGACTTGGTCTTACCTCAGTGGTGTTTCCTGGCTCTTCTCTTGGTTTGAGGAAAACTCTGATCAGCTCAGCTTCACACACTTTTCTGAGAGTCTGTGCCTCCCTTGTTTGCACTACACTCTGTACATTTCTTAGTTTGTGGTGTCCTTGTCTGTGCAAGAAGAGGATAGCAATCCTCTCTAGAACCACAACTGCACTTTCCACCTTCAGCCTGTCTCTATATTTCGTCCCATTAGCTGTCAGTATGATATGACCACAGTGGTTGTGAGGGAGACAGACCATCAGTCTTGTTTGTCTTTGCTGGGAGAAACATCTCTTGATCCATGGGCTGGCTACTGCTCTAGTAAACAGTACAGAAAACAGCTTGGGCTCAATTTCCTTCCAGTTCATTCTGTTCTCACGATGAAAACTCTTCATGTCTTCTGTTTTACACCCGTCTGCACCTTGCCATTCATGGGCATGCAAAAACAAGTGATTGTATTGCACAAGACCATATCATATTCAGCTGTGGACACTATTTTAGTTCATTGGGAAAAACATACACCACAATTGGCAAGACTGGTATTCCTTTGATTAAAAACAATGATCTACATTTTGGTTTGACTCTTGTTTTGCTGAAGTTGGGCAGATGTTAAATATAATGCATGTGAGTATTAAATAGTGTTTCTTCTGTGTTCATGTGAGCACATGCATGTGGGGAGCTGGCAAGTCTTCCTGCCTTAAAAGACAAATGGAAAGCATTTGAGCTTGGGACAACACAAGAAGAGCTTGGAAAACTGGATGACTTTGTGAGTGAGAGGGACGTTCTCTCTACTGTGCTGTGAAGTGTGGCCAGCCAGCCTTGGGGAGACTTGTCACACACACGGAGGGAAAAACAATCCATCACTCATTGCCTCAGCCATAATTTTAATCTGAAAATTAACTTTCACCAAATAACTGCTGATGTTGTTCTGTATAACCAAACTGCAGAAACATAGCCCTCAGAAGCCATGTCTGACACCAGGTGCTGCAGCAGATAAGCAAAATGCTGGTGGAAGATGCCCTACATCTGCCTAGAAACCTTCCAGCCCCACTGCAGCTCTTCCTGGCAGCAGTAACGTCCAAAATAAACCACGCTGAACATGAGGAAAAACTCACCAAGGTTGAGCAATATTCTGTGTTCATTGCAATCACATTCAACATCTGTCAGTGTCCTCAGCAGGCTAATGCAGTGCATCTTGCTGTAAGAGAAGCAGGGCTTGGGTTACCTCTGCCCCAGGGCTGCTTTGCTGGTCAGGTCCTCTGAGACTGGCATCTCTATTGGCAAAGTGAAATTACCTTGGTATAATAAAAACACTTCCTACTTTATCCTCAAAAGACTAGATTTTTCCAGCAGGAGTGTTTATAACAGGGATCAGGAGAGCAGCACTGCCACAGCCAAACCTCTGCTCCCAGCCCCAGGGTGACTGGGCAGCATCCTGGGTGTGCTTCAGCTGGGGTAAAGCCACAGAGAAAACCTTAGGGCTGTATCACATCACCCTCAGGCCAGCACAACTGAGGATGGCCATATCAATGCCAGGCTTTCTGAAGTCCCACTGAAATACAAATACGAGTCCCTGTCCTCTCAGTAAGCAGAGGTCCATGCTGCCTCTTTTGCCCCTCCCTTTGCAAGCCACTACTAAATTTCTTTGCTTTAAATAAAGTCCAGGACAACAGGGGGGCAAAGTACTCTATAAAGATAGCCCTTGCTGTCTTCATTGCTCTGCACTTCCCAGGCCTGGGACATCATCAGAAAATACCAAATTGTGGAGCTGGACTTCAGTATCAAAGCATGACATTTTTAAAGAAACCAAATTCCTAAACCAAGCATTTAAAAAAAAAAAAATCACATTGCATAGATGAACCTATTCCACTGGACTGTGCCCTGTATTCAGAAGGTATATTTTTTCCTCCTCTAATCTCACTGCAATCAATCCTTAAATTATACTGGACACCTTAATCACAACATATAACATAAATATCAATTCTGTTAATTCTTTCTGCGTGGTCCAACTTCACAGAAACCTCACAGCAGTTATTATTATCATATTCCACAGTATCCAATCACTTCTCATTGCATTCACACATCCAGAAACCTGTCTCCCCCAGATCTCTGCAATGTTGCCATGAGCCTGCAGTAAAAAATACTGCACCCAACAGAAGAGAAAAGCAAAATATTTAGGTCAGCTCAGAATAAATCAAATTCAAATAAGAATCTGTTTTGCAGCCACATTAAAAAAATAATAATAATTCAGTGGAGGAAAGAAAGAAAAACGCTTACTGTGATGTGCTGCTTAGGTAAGTTGGTAATGCAGGTGTTTTGATGGAGAAACTAGGTCAAGTTTCTCTGAGATGTGGGCAAGGCCTCAGAGGTTGTTTAGCATTGTAGGAGTCTGTGGTACTTCCAGGCACTCTGCTGAGGAGAGGACACTGAGGCAGAGCTGTTTTCATGTGGGTGCAATGGCAGACAGTGCTATCAGCTGGGAAAAAGGTCTACAGACCTTCAATTTGCATCTCTCCCCTCCCTGTCCCTGGGAAATCAGCTGCTGAGAACTGAGGCGAGGTGCCCTCCCAAAAGAACTAATTTGTATGTACTAAAGAGCAATAGAAAATGAAAGAGGCTTTCACAAATTCTCTGTTTGGGTTTTATGTTTCACCTGTTTAATCAGAAAAGTACATTCAGCATGTAAAGCACCACAGGGCCCACAGTGAGATGAAACTGAACTTCTTCAACATGAAGTTGTCCCACAGGGCAGGGCACAGACCAGGCAGGGCTGTTTCCCCTACCAAGGGCACCTGCCTCTCCCCTGATGAGAGACCATCATGAGACCATTTGGGAACTGGGCCCATCCTGCAGGGACACAGGGCAACACCGAGAATCCATCCCTGCCATCTTCAGCCCACCCAGAAACCACCCTCTGTCACCTTGAAGGGGAAGCTGGGTCACGCTGAGAGCAGGAAAGCTGCCAGCGGTGTTTCCATTAGGCTGCACAGCATGGCATGGCCAGAAAGAAAACACATTAGTTTCACACAAACACCCTCTTCTGCTTTTCTCCACCGTGACATCAGGCTGCAGCACCCCACTCACTGGACCAGACCATGCATGAGCAGCATGTCTTGTCATGGCATGGATGTTAAACAGGTCCACAACACCAGTTCTTAAAAGAATGTGAGCTAGAGGACCCCAACTGCTGTACTGTGACTCCAAAAGATGGAGAAGCAGACTGGCTGCCAGTTGTGCCAAAGACCCCTCATATTTTGCCACTGCCACTACCCAGGCAGACTGCCTTTTCCAGCCCATCTCAGGGGGCAGTTGAAGGATCTGCTCTTGCTTCAGCAGCCTCTCCATTGACGACTCACTGACACAGCTCTGCTTGTGATGAAACATTTCCAGACAAAAAGTCCTTCTTGACTCAACCCTCCTGACAGGAAAACAGAAGTAAGATCCTTCCCCATGTGTGTGACACATGACTCACCTTCACAGATCTCTTTCCCAGAATAAGGAGAAAAAAAAAAAAAGGAAGTACAGCCAGAAGAAAACAGCAGAAACACATCAGAAAAACAAGCAAGCACTGAAGTAATAAAAAAACCTGCTACAGACAGCTTCTACAAATCTAAAATATCATCACTGAGATTATCATGAAGAGGCCTTGGAAGTACAGACAGTGTGATGTGGTGTGAGTTAGTGTTTGCAGGAGGACAGCAAATCCAGGACAGTATCCAAGAAACTGCTATTAGTGTGGGATCTGTCAGGCCACATTAACACTGCAAACATCTTAGTGACCTGCAAAAAGCATTTGAGAGAAGGTAAATGAATTTCCGAGCTTTGTGTCCTTGCTGTTTATATCCTGCTAGTCACTAAGTCAAACTGAGCTGAACAGCTCTGCCAAGCCCCAGCTGCCTCCCTGCAGCCCTCACGTGAGCAGCAGTCACAGGGAGCCACATCTCCCCAGCACTACTGCCAGCAGTACATTAAAAATTTGCCCTTGGTTTAGCCAGGCATTTATCTGGAAAGGAAGGGTGGGAGTCATCTGAACACATGAAGGTAAATAAAATACAGAGAAGTGCATCCCAGACCAGCACTGAGTCTCCTCTAGCAATGAAATGAGAGGAACCAGCACTTGGAGGCAATAATCTGCCCACCTTGGAGCAGGCAGCAGATCTAGGGGAACTTGGAGGGCTGGCATATCTCCAGTGGTGATGCAGGGAGGCCACCTGATAAAGCCAGGTGCAGATGTCGAAAAGGAGGGGACTATTTCCATTCCCACATGCTGGCACATGCTGCAATACAGCTAGTCTGTGAGACCACTGACACCCACATCCAGGTTTGGCATTCCCCTGAATAAAGCCAATCACCAGATTTCCATTTAAATCAAAGACACCAAAGAATAGGGGAAATTGTAACATGCTTCCCAGCTGGTCAGATTTGGTCTGTTTTAATATTTTCCTAATTCTTTGGAATTAGCTTTTCCATTATTTAATTTTTTGAAGCAATGGGGTTTTCTCCCCTTTATGGAGGCTGGCATGGGTGGGCCACCTGTTCAAAATCTGACATGAAAACAACCTGGATGACAGAAACAACAGTGGAAAGAAAAGACTACTCAGAAAAAACAGCAAAACAAAACTGCCTCAGCAGTCCCAAGCTTTTCACACTTGTATTTGCAAAGATCAATTCCCTGGTCAGTTCCAGAATACTCTATTTGTGGAAAGGGTCCTTTTTATCCCATACCAGAATTGAGCCCAAGTAAGTGCCAGCTTATGTCAGGTCCTCCCTCCTTGCTCCCTCTCTGAGGAGCCCATACTGAGTGAACTTGCCCCACCTGCTCTCCCACTGTGATCTTTTGGAAACCCCAGTAAGAGGGGAGAGAGAAGACCTCTGGTAGATTTGCAAAACAGAATATGTTGCATTTATGTCCATGAGAAGAACTGCTCACGAGACACCAGTCCTGCTCGCCAGAAGAGGCAACAGCTTTTCTTCTAATGCCACCTCCATGTGGTTTGCACTGAAATCCCAAAGCCTCCTCTTCCAGCAGCTGAGCAGACAAACCACAGCCCAGCCACTTTCTCTCTCTGTGTTTCAGTTTTCCTCTTAGCAGAAGGGATAATAAAATTACCCAGCACTCAGGAAGGCTGTAGCTTTAATTCATTAATATCTATAAGTAGCTTAGAGTTCCTCAGCCGTAGGGGGCTCTGGGAATGCCAGTGGAAATGCTTTGCATCCTTTGCTGTACTTCAACTTTCCAAATTTCCCTATTGCATCCACTGATTCCAATATTTTGAGCTCTGAATTTTCTGACTTGGCAAATTCGAATCAGCTTTTCTCAATGATTCTGCAAGTAAAAATGTGCTCTTTGTCAGAGAGAGGAAATGGGGAGCAGCACTAGGCTCTCTGTATGCTGCATGAGTCAGCCACAGTTTGTGCACCTGCTGTGACTTACAGTCTGCATGTATTGACTGCACTCCGAGATGCTGGTGTTGCAAACAGATGGATTTTGTAAATCCTGTTAATGTTTCTATGTGTAAGAGCTTCCCAGCAGAAAAGGATCATGTCCACGTGAGTATCAGATCCACTTACCCTTATAGATTTTAGCATAGTAGATTCATTTTACTCAGGCTGGAGATATAAATAGATTTATCGTAGAAGGGGCACCTGGTTGTGTTAGTGAGAATGGTGACTTTCAGGAAATTAAATTTTAAATTAGCTGCTCTAAGCTGTAAGAAGAGGAGAAATGTGTGCCTCTACACACACCAGCTCTGGAGAGCTCAATTCCACCATACTCCAGCAAAATACCCAGCCTGGAGACAGCACTGGGGCTGTGCATGCAAAAGGCTTGTTCTGCTCTCTCTCAGTCACAGGGTTTTATTCCAAAAAAGTTACTGGAATGTTTTCTTCTTATAAGGTTTAAGCAGCTTAGGCAGGGAAAATTGCATAACCCGTTTTCTAAGTTTCAGACTTTAACATGTACTGAGCTCCTTTTGCTTAGTACATGTGCACTTGCCTTTTGCATGGGATGGGACTAGAGAAGTAAACAAGGAAACTGAACTGGATAAGAAGGGAAAAAGAGTTCTGGGAGTTGCTGCTGTAAATGCAGGAGAAAGGGAAGTGGGAGGTAGCAGAAGCACTGCCTGTGTACCCACAAAATTGCCAAAATCTTTCTATTCTCCTAGGCAAGGAGGCTGCAATGGGGCAGGGCACACATGCCACACATCTGCTTGCGCGTGCCATCACCTTCCAAGAGCACTGGCTGTTCTGGAGTGGCCAAATATAGCAAAACAAGGGGGGGAAAAAAGTGGTGAAGGTTAGCTTGCTTCAGCAACCACAGCAGAATGCTCCTTGCCACCCCTGGAAGCAGCCTCTCTTGGCTGCCTCAGTGGTGGGTTTAAACATGGCTGTGGTTTGGGAGGAGGAGGGAACTGCTAAAAAATTTGTCATTTTGGTAGGATTGTGAAGGGACCCTAACACCAGGAGGGACTGAGGTGCAGGGGCAGGGATGTGGCAGTCCAGCTACAACCCCACCACCCGAGCTCAGAGACTGGCAGAAGGTGCACTTAGGAGCTGGTGTCCAAGAGGCTGAACCCAGCTCTCTAATCACCTGCCTGTGATTAGGACACCGTGACACTTTACTTCCCTGCATTGCTGGCATCATCAGTAATGGAATGCTAAAAACCCGCTGCAGACTGTAAAACCCTCGCTGCTGTTACCAGAATTTATTATGTGGGCAATTAACACAGGCAATCCCATTACCACTGGTGGGATTTATCTGAGTAAATCTCATATGTGTTATTCTTCGACAAAAACAAGCGATCAACTTTTTGGCTTGGCCTAAGTTTCCAAAGATAAATGTCTCCCCTCATTCATTACTAACTACACAGCTTGTGGCCATGTGGCGTGAGTATAAACAAGCTGAACAAATGTCTAGTATGGGAAGGAATGAAATGTTAATGCAAAAAATTGATTCAGTGATCTCTTTGCAGGCAGTGAGATGGGTATTTCATTGCCAGGTCTGACTATGTAATATAGTAACTGTGTGATTAGCACTTAATGACCAGAGTTTGTTTCTTTTCCTTCCCAATCATTAAAGCTATGTTGATTTGCTCAGAACATATTGATAGTTTCTGAATATATGTAGGCTCAAATAAGAAACCACAACAGGCTGCTCAGGCTATGTTTATTTCTCTGCACTGACACACAGCAGACCTTGGCAGATAGAGAGGTCTCCACCAGGGCAGGGCAGAGGACAAGGAAAAAGGGGATGAGGCAGTTCCTGAGCTCTCAGTGCTCAGAAAGACCAAGTCACAAGACCACATCTATCCAGAGAAAGATGACTGGGGCTCTGCTGCTGTTAAATCTTGGGGTCAGCATCCCACACAGCTGCTGAGTACGCAGAACAGCTCCCCTTGCTGTGCGCAGCTCACAGCCCTGAGCACAAACATTGACTTCATGAGCCTGTCACAGCACATCCTCACCTGCACAGGACCCAAAGCACTTCTCCTTCCATTCTTGGCCACAAAAGCCTTGGCATCCAAGGTGGTTTCCTGCTTCCCTCCCCCATTACTTTCTGCAGCATTTCAGAGATTCCAAGGCAAGGCTGCCCTTCATGCAGAGCACCCAGTGTGTCTCTGCACCACATGTCCATATGCATTTTAGCACAGCTACTGCTATTATTTTGCTTTTGATGACATCTGTAGCATTTCCCAGTCCTGAGAGATCTGACCCTTCACCACCACTCAGGCTGCTACAAGTGGTGCTCAAAGTGAGGCTCCTGAGTACCATGTTTGGGATTTTCAAAGGTAAATTTAAGGTATTTAAGAGGGGTAGGTGCCCACCTCCTGAAGTTTTACAGGAAGAAAGGATGGCTAATTCCTTTAGTGATGACTACTTTTAAGAAAAGAGGCTCTCTGCCCACAGTGTGCAGCAAGGACGCTCTCATGCATGCTGTGAACTGACCTGTGTGAGCACATTTATGTTCCTGCTCATCACTTGGCCCAGGGCAAGATGTATGTAGGCTTTGTGCCAAAATCTCTGCAGAGATTCTTGCTCATGTTCTGTGGGAGAAAAATCCCAAAACAGAACAAGCTATAGTTATGGATAAATATTCATCTGGCATTCAAGAGAAATGCAAACATGCATCTCAAGTCAGTTTCCATCTGTTAGTGATGATCCCAAGCTCCATTACTGGAAGCAAAACCCAACCAGCTAATTCATCCCTATTGCCTGCAATGCCAGAGCAGAAAGCCTGTTTCCTACCCAGGTCTGTGGAACCAGGCAGACTGTCTGCCTGAGTGATGGACTTCATTATGAGCAGGAACTGTGCCAGGGCTTTGACTCTGCAGGTAGATGATGACCACAGCATGAGGGAGGGTGGCATGGTTGAAGGGATCAGCACATCACTCCAGCATCGTCTCCTTGCTCAGGGATGCTCCTGCTAATGTGCATGGATGGACAAGGCAGACCCCACCATGTCAGTTAGGAACAGTGTTGTCATGTAGCTTAGATGTAAAAAATTATGCTTGGGAAAAAGGAAAAACCTAAAGGAAAAACTTGTATTGGTAAACAAAGCAAGCCAGGACATTTTGCATCTTCTTAAGGGCAAGTGAAGTGATACATCTCTCACCATTGAACTCTGCACCTTCAAACCAGAACAGCTTCATCTTCGCTCCCTGCTGGCCCCTGCTGTCCTCCCAGCTGTGCCACAGAATCTGTGGCAACAGTGGTTGGGATGGTCAAAACCTTTGAGGCATTAATAATTATGGAGAGGGTCTCCAGCCAGTGCCCTGGCCCTGTTTAGCTCACTAGCCTAAGTGTAGCCAAAGGGCCTGACTCAGGAGTCAAGCCCTTTAGACTAGGAAGTCCAAAGCTGGCTTTTCTCAGTGCTGTGGGTTGTGCTGAGGCTGTGAGTCTAAACTGGGAATTCCCAAAGGGACTTGAATTCCCCTGTAATTAGTAAGGGAGCCGGGAGACCATGTACTGTCCCATACAGCCCACTCCCACTGGACAGGCAGTGGGCCCAGATGGCCGGTTTTGATATAAAACATGTTTCCCCTATTTTTGTCACTCCTTCCCTGCTACTCATGTGTTCAGTTCACCCGGCTGTGGCTCCCTCCTTGTTGCAGCCTGGCTGTGGCCATGACTGCCGATGACTCACAGCAGAGCTGTAAGTGCAGGGCTCAATACCTGAGTGTAAGCCACACACCCCACAGAGCAGTACCAATCAGTAACACAGAGCTGGAGACATGGCAAAGGAAATGGATAGAAATCTCCCTAAATCCAACTTCAAAAAACTGGAAAATAACTCACTGAAATCACTTTATTTCTGGGTTTGTATTTCCGATTGATACTGCTGTAGGTGGACATGTAAAAAATTGTAGGTGTCCTGCTGAATTAAATTTCAAGGGTTCTGATGATGTCGTTTTACATTATAAATAGTGTCTGCCTAAAGCAGTTGAATTCATTCTTATAATGCTTTTTTTTCCCCTTAAAGTCATGGTGCCAAGTCCAATAAATTGGTAGAACTCCCACTCGCTTCAGTAAATTTTGGATCAGATCCTGCAGGATTAGCCCACATGCGCTTTGCAGGGCAAGGACTTGCAGACAGCAGTGACAGATTGATGAGGCCATTTCTGTGACCAAGCATTTGCCGACAGGGGTTAAGTTTCCACGGCCAAGCACTAACAGACTTATGCCATCATTTTAATGGCCTCTGCATCCATTATGTTGAAAGTGAAATGAGCACATCTGGGTGCCTGGACATGAGAATGATTAATAAAGGGGGGAAAAAAGGCAGAATACTGAGCAGGTAAAGTAAGGAGTATGGGACTGTTCTTCAAAGAGTTTTGAACAAACCTGGGGGGTTTGTGGATCTGATGAGTGGCATGTGCTCTTGCACAAATGTCCTACACTGATAAAAGTGCCCAGGACTTCATTCCCAGCTGAGGGCTGCTGTCAAAGCTGTAAAGAAAGTGCAGTTTCTGCTCACTTTGGTAGGAGCTCCCTGTGCACAGCAGAGAGCACAGTGGGAGCAGTAGGGCCCAGGTTGAAACTCCTAACGTGAGGAAATTGAGAGTTGAGTCTAACAACTGGCTGCATGCACAGAGAGGGTTTAAATAAACATGCTCCAGTGAGGGGACAGGCAATATGTTTGGAAATCTAGACAGACTCTTTCTACCATCTGTGTTTTGTTTCTGAGCCCAGTGCTATGATAATGAATAAGCTGTTTGCTCTTTCAACTGTGTACCACATGATAGCTAGTTTCCATCCAAAAGCTTTGGCCCCTGCTTGTAAAGTGATCCTGTAAAGTTAACTCCTTTGTTCAGGAGGTTAAGTATGTGATGTATCAATTGGGCTTTTTGTGGAAAAGCCCCAGAGCAATACACTTCCTGAGCCATACATGTATTGCAGAATAATATGCAGTAAAGGTATGTGGAAGAGCAAAGATGGATCATACAAAAAAAAATGTAGGCTCCAGTTCAAGAAAGTATCAGCTCAGAACAAAACAGAATTTAAGCATATGCCTAACTCCCACTGAAATATGGCTTCTAATCACATGTTTCAGGTCAAGAGTGTAGTTGCATATGTCTACATCCATCCAATAGGGAGGGATGTAGACATATGCTTAAAACCTCTGAACTGGGGCATGGATAACAAAAAGGCCTCTGGAGTTTGGACTGACCAGACCAGGAATCAAATTTGCACCAAGTCTCTACCAAACATACCAGGGAGACCCACGAGGGGAAAAAAAGTTGGAAGGAAAGAGCAAGATCATCTGGAGACAGTACAGAAGACCAGAAATACAAGCTCAGTTTGATTTCAACCACAAAATATGGCAGTGACACATCCCTGGGATACAGCAGCACAGCCAGGAAATGAAGACACATTGGCCTTCACCACTCCTACATGGACACCTTGCTTACAGAAAAGTGGATGCTGAGGATACCAGCCCTGGACTCACAAGATCTACTTTTCTTTTGACTCGTGCCTTGGGCATGGCCTTGGGCCACATCCCCGTCACAACATGGTGGCTCTTGTATCTGTCCCAACCTCCCGTGTGAGAGTAGAGAACCAGGAAATGCTCTCAGCCATGGGGGCCACAGAAATCCCTTTTGTAGGTGGAAAAGTACCTACATTCTGGTTGCTGTAACCATAAAAATATTCCAGGGAGCAAAAAGGGCTTCTGTAAGAGTAGTTTTGCCACCATTGAGAATTCAGAGTGAACCCTGAGGGAAAAAGGAATCTTTCTCACAGGAAACAGGACTGTCTTCATATTGTCTTCTTCAGTGAAATTAACATTGCCTAGGAAGGATGATGTCTCCTCTAACATCTTAATCCCTGCCACCTACCCCGCTGGCAGTGGGATCATATGCATCTTTGGCAACAGGCAATTGGCATTTTCAAAGTATGTTAAATTCTCCCCTTCTGCTGCAGTGCATCGGGGCACGGAACATATTGGCAGCCTTGCTCAATGTTATCATTTTATTAGAAACTCTTGAAGGAGCATATTTGTCTTATCCCTTCAGTTTTTTGTTATTTCTTTCTGGTAGCAAGAACCAACAGCCAGTGAGGTACTTTCCAGAGAAAATAGTGGCACAGTGTCTGCCTTGCAGGGCCATCAATCCCTTTAAAATCCTCTGCAGTGTTGTGAAATAAGAGAATCAGAAACCCAACCCCACCATTGTGACAATGCAAAGGTACTTTCAATATTTCTCTTTACTGGATGTCTGTGTGCGTTTGTGTTTAACTTTCATCTGTTTTAATAAGGAGGTTTGTTTTTCCATTGTAAATGGGAGGATTGGGAAAAGAAGTGTTCTTGATTTCCCTGCCTTAATCTAGTTCCTACTCCAAGGTGGAGCATCAGCATCAGCTGTGCTGTTAAACACCTAAAGTACTTTTCCTCCTCAGGGACCCTGGAAAAAGCAATTGTTACAGATGCCCCAGCAAAGTCTGGAACAGCACTGGCTCAAAGAGTTTGTGGGGATTTCAGGACTACAGTCAGCATCTCATCTGATCTAAACTGGTGGAGCTCTGCTGTGTTCCTCAGAGCTCTGCCAACTCATACCAGGTGGGGATCTGGCCCTCAGCCTCTAGTAATTGTCACATGCACTCAGAGATGAAAAACACGTTTATCACAAAGTAGGGAGGAACCTGCAGGAGCTGCCAAAAGGAAAGGTGTTCACTCAGCTCGGCTCAGAGGGGCACTGCCTCAGTGGCACTGGGCACAGTTCTGCCAGGAGCAGGGAGGCTCTCACTGATGTTAACCAGCAGTGACAGAGAGAGACCAGACAGCGCCCTATTTTTCTGATGTCTGTTTAACAAGGAATCAAGTCTCCCCTGTTGGTACAAAATACAACAGCCAAGGCCAGGCAATGTCTTGCAGGAGCAGAGACTCAGAGGGCTGTGTGGCTCTGTTCAGACAGGATTTTGAGGACAAATTTGGGCTTCTGGGGATTGGAAATATGGAGATATGGAGGGAGGAAACCGGGAGCTCCCAGTGGAGTAGGGCTACATGCAGTGATGGTGGTGGATGAATTCAGAGCAGCTGACTTTCCCTGGGTGTTTCTCTGCCTGGTTTGAGAGGTTTCATAGGGATTAGGGAAGGATTTGTCAGGCTGTGGTGCCAAACCAGTGTTTATCCACAGGAGCTTTTTGATTTTTTAATTGTGTCAGAGATCTCTAGCTGGCATCTCTCTCTCCAAACCTGGCCCATCAGTGGAAATGGAAGATTTATACCCAGCCTTTGTTTTAGGACTGGAAGTAGGCAAAGGGAGGGCTGAGCTTTCTTTTGTCTGGCTTTAAAAAGATACCCCCTCCTCTTCATCTGCTTCCAGCTCATCCTCCTGGCTGGCAGGCATGGAAACATTCCTGCCAGAGCTATGGAGGGATGGGGGAGGCAACAATGGCCCCCTTAGTGTGAGAGCATCAATAATAACACAAGGCCCCCTCAGATGCACACGAGCCTTTCTGTTGACTGCTATGGGAGTTGCCTGCATATTTTAGGAGACAATTAGGCCGGTGCTGTGTACACTGCCTATTCACTCTTCATCTCCAACCCTGGGGAGCAGGAGGAATGATTTATTAGGGAGACAGACTTAATATCTTCTGGCTTTGGTCAGCTGTGATGTGAAAATAGCCTCATTGAAGGCAATTAGTACCAAACCCTAATTAAAAACATAATCTTTCATTGGTTTGCTCACAGACAGCTACTGCACTGGAGCACAGTCTTGCAGGGGGAGGACAGGGAAGGTGTAAGAGGAGATGGGGAGTGGTGGGAAAAGGCAGGAGCTCCCACTCATGAGGAAGGCAAGTGTGGGCCCCACTTGGGAGCACTCAGCCCCTCATGGAGAGCTGCCTGGCAATGAGAAAGTCTCCATCCTGCTCTGCTCTGTGCAGTGACCTGAAAAGCTCAAGAGAGACGGTTTGTGTTGGCTGGTGCATATCCAGACAGTTCAGGAGAGACCTGCACTGCTCTCCATGGCAAATCCTCAATAATCCTCCAAAAGCAGAAACAAAAACTAAACAAGCGATGCAGCCTGAGCTTGCAAACAGGCATTGTTCGATCTTTGATCCCTGCCCAAATGGGGCTGGCTAAACCCCAGCACTCCCACAAGGCCTGTACCAGCAGAAAGCCCAGGTTTTCACAGGTGCTGGGATGAGCTGCTCACCCCTTGGCTGTGGCATTGCCTGCCAGCCCTCATGGCCCTGCTTCTGCCCCAAAGCACAGCGTGGTGCCCCACATTAGCTCTCTCATTGAAAAGATGCTTGTTCTGCCCTTGTGCCTGGTCCACTGTCAGGTTCATTTAGTAATACTGACTGAAACCATTGCAGGGAGGGTGTTTTGTGCCTTTACACTAAAATGGGCCCTCTTTTGTGTGTTCCACTTCAAGCCAGAGGCTGCAGAATGGGATATCATGTGTGGGTGATGGGGAAGCTCCTGTGAGGCTGGATGGAGTCTCCAGTCCCCATTAGCCCTGTGGTGGGGGTGCTCCCCATGCCCACCTGCAAGCAATACCCTGCCAGGTCTCCTCACTACATACGGTGCTCCAGGGGACACAGCAGCTGCACCTCTGATAACAAATTAAACATGCCCAGGCCCCTTCTCTGTCACTGAGGCCAAGCAGCTTAGAATAGCCTGCAGCTGTACTTCTGAGCTTTTTTGCTCTCCAGAACAGTGTAACATCTTCCAAGTTTCCTGTTGGGAGAGGTGGCTGACCCATGCTGCTTCCTGAACTGTGCTGGAGACTTTTCTAATAGTGCAGACAAGTTCCAGTGCTTTTGAAATGCAAAATCTCCTAGCAGTATTTAATTCATCAGTCAAAATAGAGATTAGATGTTTTCAGTATCTTCAGGTTAATAGAGGACTTCTGTGATCCAAAGGGCTATTCCAAAATGCCAATGGTGTGGGAGAATTTTTTAGGGCTGGTGTTCTGGGAAAAGCAATCTCTGCTTGAGCTGAAGCCATTACTAATCTGAGCATGAGTCTATTCAGCAAGTTCACATCCGCCACATCTGCTGCAGCCAGCGGCTGTGGGGTTCCCAGTGCATGCCTGCCCATCTGCTGAGCATCCACCTGCATCCCACAGCACTGCTGCTCTCCCAGCTCCCTGCATCCCACAGCACTGCTGCTCTCCAGCTCCCTGCATCCCACAGCACTGCTGCTCTCCCAGCTCCCTGCATCCCACAGCACTGCTGCTCTCCCAACTCCCTGCCCAGCCTGCCTTCCTACACGCCAGGAAGGAGACAGAGCCGGGCGCTGCAGGTGTTTCCAGCCAGCCCCACCAGGATGCTGGAGCAGTGCCTGGGATCCTGCAGCACTGTCAGCGAGGGGATGTGCCCATGGCCCTGCTGGTGGCCGTGCTGTCCCCTTCCACACCACCCACTTCTCCACTGCCTTCAGGCTTGCCACACACGGGACCTGTGAACAGCCTGAACAGCAAGCCGAAGCAAAGCTGGCCCACAAACAATACACATTGCTTCTTATACTAGAAAACTATTCTAAACATGAAAATTTGTATCTGGAGTCTGCTCCTTGGGCTTATTTAGAGCTTTATTAAAGTTATATATTTCAATTAAGCATCCATATGCCTCATCACAGTTTAGTAAATCAGATGACACATGGCAGCCAAGTAAACCAACAATATTTCAGCACTGTACAGTGTGTGGCAACATTTGCAGCAATGTATATGGGGGTAAGAGAAACTTGGTGATGACTCGGTAAAGCATGTGATCCCACTCAGGTCTGATAAGATTTCTATATAAAGTAGAGGTTTCCTGTCCTAGTTTCATCTGAGATAGAGTAATTTTCTTCTTAGTAGCTGGTGCAGTGCTGTGTTTCAGATTCAGTATGAGGATAACTTTGATAACACGCTGATGTTCTGGCTGGTGCTGAGCAGTGCTTTCCCTGAGCCAAGGGCTTCTCAGTGTCCCGGGCTCTGCCCGTGAGCAGGTGCACCAGAAGCCAGGAGGGAACACGGCCAGCAGAGGTGACCTGGACTGGCCAAAGGGACATTCCACACCCTGGAATGTCAGGCTCAGAGCATAAACTGGAGGGAGCTGGCTGAAAGAGGGCTGATCACTGCTCAGGGATGGGCTGGGCATTGGTCAGTGGGTGGTGAGCAATTGTACCATGCATCGCTTGTCTTTCTTGGGTTTTATTCCTCTCCCTCTTTTTGTTATCTCTCCTCTCATAACTATTTTTTTTAAACTTTACTTTGATTTTTAAACTGCTCTTATCACAACCTATGGGTTTTATCTTTTTCTGATTCTCTTCCCCATCCCACTAGGGGTGGGGGGATTGAGTGAGCAGCTTAGTTGCTGTCTAGGGTTAAACCATGACACTTCCTTATCTGAGGATTCAATAAAAATTTGGTTTCTGTTCCTGAGAGGAACTGATGTATGCTATCAGCTGTCCAATTTATTCTGAGGCGTCCTCAGGTTCCCCTGCATTGCTATGAATCACTTCCCCAGAATTATGTGCAGATATTTAAAATGTATGCCTGGAGTATTTTAAAAACAGAACTAATTGCCAGTTTTGAGCTCCTTTTGCACAGTCTATCAAGAAGATTTTGAAGATTAACTGTTTTATTAGACAGGCAGGATTAGATCTTCAGCTGTATAAACTAGGACAGTCTCACTTCAAATTCCCATATATGATCTTTATCTCACTTGTGCATATGTCTTCAGCCTCAGGCTACACTCACTTCTTCTGCATCCTGTGAGAAACCCAGTGGGTGGAATAACCTGTTATGTATCCTAGTGTGGGGGAGATGCTGTTGTAGCACCTGCCCTAGAGCCCACAGAAGGCAGAAAAAAGCTGCACGTAGATTTTAGGATCAGGCCTAAGCCTGGCACAGCAAAGCACTGCATAAATGAGAAATTTACTTCCACTATGTGCCTCATTTTCAGTGACTTCAACGAGACTCAGAACTGAGATTTTCCAGAGACTGATTTGATGCTATGGTGAACAGCATAGCATTGTTGAATCAGAGCCTGGCTGGGGTTGTTTCATTTGCAGAAAATGGAACAGGACTTGCACTGAGGGATGCTGCTGCAGACCTTCCAGGGCAGATGCTCACTGCCACTCAGTCCACCACATGCCAGATCCAAAGTTTTCAGATGCTGCAGTTAACCTGCCACATTCCCTGTGGGAAAGTCCTTCACAACTTAATAGGAAATTCCATCCTTGTTAATGCCTATTTTGGGGCTCTTTAATAATTTTAATTCTAACAGGAAATTGCATATAAAATGCTGTAGAATAGACAGGAAATCTGCTGAATTTCAGGGGGTAGTTCTGATTTTTTTCTACACTTCCCTGTCCTTGAAGATCCTCATGATTTCACCAATGTTAAATTCTGCAGAACTTTTCCACAGAGGAAATCTGTCATTTATTTTCTTTACAATTTCAACTGAGCAAATACAGACAAAATAAAGTTTACTGTGGCACAAGGGAGGTTTGAATCTGAAATCGCTTTTCAACAAATACCTGGAGCTGTGAGTGATATCTCATGCCCAACAGCTGAGTATGTTATTTGAAAAATCTTGTTACATGAGCAAATGAGAAGAGGAAAATATCTTGCTCAAAGCTGTTCACTTTTCCAAAGTTTTTTTTTTTTAATTTCTTCCTCTATCTGCCTTGATTTTAAGAGACTGACTCACAAAATGTGTGCTTTTCCTAGTCAAGAGAGAGCTGCATCCTCAGAATTATCACATCTAGTCCAAACTGAGTCTTGATCCATGTGTTTCCTCAAGCCCCAGACTGTTTGAGACTCAGGGTTGTGATTCAGGTGCATCTTCCAAGTGAAGATTAATTACATCTGGGTTTCCTTGAAGCTTCAGAGACCCAAAAGGCTGCAGAGAGACCAGCAGAGATTTGATTTTTAAATGAAGGAAGACCCACTGGTGCACATATATCTTTATATACCCAGTTTGTATATGCAAGAACAGGATGACTGAGTATTTGTATATGCCTTTGTCTAATTGGGAGACTAATTATCCAGGTACAGATTTATAAATAGAATGGAGAAAGAGGGCTGAAAAGAGGTAGAAGAGTAGATTATCAATTTCATCCTACCCAATCTATGCTCCTCCATCCCAAAGACCTACAGAGCCTTCTTCCCTGGGTGGGGCTCCATCCACTCCTGCCATTCAGGCACATTATCAGGCACACACAGCTGTTGCTTTAGAATAATGAATCATTAAGTTTGGAAAAGACATTTAAGATCATCAGGTTCAACCATCAACCTAGAACCACTGACATGTTCATGATTAAATCATGTCCTTAAGTGCCATATCCACACCTTTTGAACACTTCCAAGGATGGTGACTTCATCACTTCCATCAGCAGTCTATTCCAATGCTTTACAACCCTCTCTGTGAAAAATTTCTTACTAATATCTAATTAAATCTCTCCTGGTGTTACTGGAGGCCATTACCTCTCATCCCTTGCTGTGTTAAACAAGGCCAAACACCTATGTGCTATCTGGATGCATCCAGCATTTAAATTTGAGCCATACTATCAAAACTGATTAATAATGATAAATAACATAAAAATCAAGAGGAGATTTTAGGCTTTGAGTTATCACGGCAGTGCAGGGAACCCTCCACAAAATGCATGTTTCGATTCAGTGCCCTGGAAATCTCACATCTGCAGCTAATATTTCTTTTCCAATTATTGCTGTGATTGGATAAAATATATTTTAATATCTTTGTGCTAATAGTTCTAGCTAGAGAGAGAGAGAGAAGTATTTCCACTGCACTGCAAGACCATTACATTTATTTGTACAATTCACTTAACTCTGGTCCATGATATTGCCAGAAGCTCTTGATGGAATTATGGTTCCATAATTATAGCTTTATACATTACAGTCCTTAATAGCCTTAGGGCTGGATTCTCACTTGCAATAAATCATCAGGGCTTCATTGATTTTATTGAAGTATATGAAGGAATGTCAACTTACACCAGCTGAAACCTGAGGTGAGATCTTCACCCTTTGAAGTCATCGGGAGTTCTGCCATCAGCTTAAAGGCAGCCAGAAATTAACCCTTGCTCCTCATTTTTCATAGCCACTCTGCTACCATGAACTGCATCAAGACAATAAATTGTTGAAGCTAATGCTGTCACAAACCAAGATGCTGCTGCTGATTAAAATCTATCATTATCACTCATACTCTAAAAGGTTGGGCACTAAAAGGTTTGGTTCCCTACCACTCTGCACCTTAGATTCCCTTTGTACAGACCAAGTGCAGCAACCCAACCTCAACTCCTGCAACACCCTCATACATTTTTATGGAGGTTCTTATATATGCACACATAAATTTTAAGTTTCAGAGTATGTCACCGTGCACTCTCAGCTAATTTACTGTTCATATATGAGCCTCAGTGAAAGGAAAGTATAAATAACAAGAAGACATCCAGCATTTCAAATGGTCAGCAAATGGATGAGTTCACTCAGGCTCCTCTGGTAACCTCCACAGCTTTCTGACAAGAAGCCAGACAATGGAAGAGGAGGTTAAAATACTGAGTGTGGGGAAATGCATTGCACTGGGGGAAACAAATCTACAATATCCATATGTAAGTAGTGAAAATCACTCACTGCCATAGGTCAGGTTTGACCACTTGGAGTGGATGCAACTATCAGTCACTTAAGAATAAGTACAGTATGCTGTCAAGTCTTTCCCATTAAAAGAACATATATAGCATCAATGTATTTTAATGATAATATTTTTGTGGGCTTAAATTTGGCTATTTGCATCTTCAGTTACGGAAACAGAGCTTCTGAAAGTTTCAGTCCAAAAGAGACATTGGTTTTTTTGGCAACTGAAATGTGGATGTCTGTGCCTTGCCCAAAGTCAGGTTTGGCAGGCACATCAGAGATCAGCAGTTCCTAAGTCTGAGCAGAGATCTTTTGATTACAGCTTATTGCCCCCCAAATCTAATTCCTTTAAAAATCAAAACGGGTCCTCCAGAGGAGGATTATTAGGGGTCTGCTAAGGATAGAGCAGCACAGGCCCAAATTCACCAACAGATGAGATGGCTGTGGCATAGGCAAAAGAAGGCATAAAATGTTTATCCCTTTAAGCCACAGTGACTGATGTAGGGTAAGCTGGAGGGAATGCTCTCTGGAGACCTCCCCTGCACTGCACTGCTCCAGTTTTGCTTTCCTCTCTGCTTATGGTTATAACTGTCTTATTTGTCCTTCCACTAAGATAAACTAAGATAACTTTCCCCCATTTGAATCCATTATGACGAATTTATTTGGTTCACTCAGAGAAAAGCTATCTGTTGCTTCTTGATAGGTCCAGAACAGAAAGATAAGGGTGAGCTGGTGAAAACATTGAGCTTCTCATAACTAGAGAATCCATGGCTGAGGGACAGGCAGGTGACGAGGAAGCTCCTGCTCCAGTGCAGGCTGTGCTCTCCTCAGGAGCCTGTGGAAGCAGGAGCACCCTTTCAGCTCTGATGCATCAAAGGTTGCATTTGGGAAGAAGAACCATGACAAACAAAAAGCAAAGACAGAAAGTCAGGAAAATGGAAGAGTAGCCAAACCATTTCCATGGAGCAGGTAACTGAGAAGGTAAAATCACTTGGCCAGACACTTACAAGTGGGAAATTTAGCTTAGAGGATAATGCACTGATGCCACAAGCTGCCCTGAAAGGGTAGAGTGGCTTTGTCACAGTGGGCAGCTGGAATCCTTTCAGGCCCACTGCAGCATAAAATATAATGGCAGGGAGGAGCCCAGCACACACTCCTGAACCCACATGCTTTCATCTTAACTAAGCCCTAAAAATAACATGCTGTATCAAATGCAAATTGATACAGTCAGTCCAGGGTTTTTTCTCCTCTGCTGTCACTTGAAGAATGCTGTAAGCAGTTTCATCTCAGTCATTTGGTACTAACAGATGCCTCTGCTCCTTGCACTGATGGAGAAAAGTGAGTTTTCACATAGGGAACACAGTTACTCCAAACTACCTGCAAGGCAGTGATGAATACAGCCCCAGAGACCACATTTTTTCTGGGTACAGCACATTAACAGAGCATTAACCAGGAGAACGTTAATTACACATTGTCGCTGCTGCTCACCCAAAAGGAATTCAGACTGGCAAAACATGATCATAAAAAAGAAGGCATTTGGAACAAATCAATGTGTGTGTGACATAAAAATGCCATTTGCATCCTGCCTAGGAAGGCTCTGCAAGCCTTGCATCTGCCTCTCAAGGTCTCCACAGCACCATCAAACACACCCTCAGATGATGGTCCAGTGACTCTGCGCTCCACTTAATGAGCACTGACAGGAAGATTAGAACAAAACCCAAAATACCCTCTGGTAACATTTCCAGATATAAAACCTCATTTTCTAGGGAGTTTTGAGCACTTTTTTTTTTTTTTTTCTCTTAATAATTCTGTTTTAAGACAGACTTCAACATTCCAGTGACTGAGGGCCAAGACATCTGGGTCTCTGAGGTTAGAATGTGCTGTGAGGACACAACTTCCTGATTCTCTGCCCATTTTCATCCCCAGAGTCTCCCAGTCTGCTCAAAACTGCAGTGTCCCCAGGGCCCACAAACCAGATGGGGACAGAGCAGCACAGTACACCCCAAGCACTCAGCTTGCACCCATCAACTCCTTGGAGGAGACCAGGAGATCCATTCTGCCATCTCCATCCATGACTGCTGGAGATGACACTCTGTAGAGAAGAAAGTTCCAAAGTGTCAAATCAATTCCCCTGAGCCATAAAAAATTTGCTTTCTACTCAGACCAGTTTAATGGAGTACTGATCATCCATCTTCAGGGCATTCTGAATGAAAGCATACCTGTCACCACCATCACTGTTCCAAAGAGCAAAGTGACTTGTATTTAAAAATCTCTACAAAAGCTACATTCAACAGCTGGTTCTGTTAGAGAAACACTCTGCTGTTAATGTGTGCACACACACGGGGCACAGCCTGGTGTGAGCGTGCCACTTTAGGTTAAAGCCACCATTGCTTTATAAATCGTGCACAATCATCCGTAATCTTTGCAAAATACAAAATACAGTTTGCTCTCTGTTGCCTGTTCTGCACAGCCCTTTCATTACAGAAACATCTGTTAGAAGTGCTTTAGCTGAGAGCTTGTCAGACTTTCCATTATAAACCCCCATATTCAAGGGGTTACTGCAATTGAGCCATAAAAAGTTGCTCCAGGCTCAAACTTGGCATAAAAGGTCTCCAGTGGGAGAATTATTTTTTCTAAGCCCAAAATGTTAAAATACATGCAGTTAAACAAAAGCAATTCACTTTCCCTCAGAGACTGCCTCTCCTGATTCTATGTGTTAGACTTACTCATATGTACTAACATTGTACATGAGCCTTTAAAAGCAAGTTGTTGATTAATTAATTAATTAAGTTATTTGTTAAAATAAAGTCACCAGCTTCACAGCCTTACTGATTCATTTAAGTGGCTAGATGATTTCAGATAGAAAAGCAGCTACCACATAGAAAATAAAATATTCATCCATATAAAAAAGCATATTTTCACCCTCAGCTTTAACTAACTTTTCTCTTGCAGAAAATGGATTTACCCCTGGGCTGACAGTAGGATACAATGACAAAAATGACCTGAGGGCAAGTAGAGAAGCTATTTTTTTTCAGAGGCAGCCTGCTCTAGAAGGATGGTGGAGATTAGCAGAAAGATGTTAAGTAGGAGGAAATATGCTTGTTTAAAGAAGATAAGTGGGGGCGGGTGGGTGTGTGCTTGTGTGTGTTTCACTGTACTGTACTGATCAAGGCAGTTAAGGTGATCCACTGATCCACAAGCAATGGTAGAGACAAAAATCCTTCATGCAACCTGGGGACAATGAAGAAGAGGCAGAAACCATAGGAGAACTCAGTTTAGGAAACACTGGTTTGCAGGTAAAGGAAGATGAAGCAAAGCAAAAACCCAGGAGACCTTTGAATTGAAGAAGGGCTCATTTTTCAAGCTTGAGGCTATGAGCAGTGCTGATGTTCAGCAAGGCAGCCCTTGGGTACAGAATGAGCAAAACTCTTGTTACACCATTAATTGCACTGTGCCCAGCAGCTGCAGCAGCAGACCTCACTGCTGATCCTGCAGGAATTTAAGCCCATGAGTAATCCCATTTAAATTAATGGGATTATGCCTCAGAAGTGTAGAGTTAAGCATATGTGTATTGGTTTGCTGGAGCAGGCCTGGGGCAATGAGCAGGCTCAGGGAGCGCCCTGCCTGCAGTGTCAATGTTCTTTGTGCTGCCATCCCACAGCTCCTGCTCTTCTACCCATCCAGCCATTGGGAAGAAAGGCTGCAGAATGAGCTCTGAGGTCTCTAAGGAAAACTCCCAAACTGGGGGAAGTCACACAGTGATTCACTATTGAATGAGTGCCAACATTAAGTGGCACCATTTCCTCTGAGTCAGTCCTGAACAAAAGTCCCAGCACAGCTTCAAGATGGGAAACTGCGGCTGTATGTGCGGTCCCATGGAGGAGATGGAAAACAAACATCCTGCTGGTCACCGCCACATAAGGTCTCAGTAGCTCATTTGAAGGGTTCATTTTTTCACCCTGGTGTTTCTGGCCAAGATCCAAGTGCTGTAATTCCAGCTTTCTGGTTCACCCTCCCAGCATGGGCTCATGCAGTCTTGTGGCCTTGGTTGCATTTCTGAGCACCAACAAGCAGCTGCTGGAGCCCTGATGGGTGAGGGACAATGTCTCTGTACACACAACAGATGACCCAGACACCCTTAGAGAATGAGCATGACGTGAAGAAACAACATTGCAACCTTCACTCATGCTGAGGAGAGCTTTGGTTTGTATTAAAATCAGACACTGCTCAGCATGCTTGACTACAGCAAAGTGGCTCCCCAGCCTTCACTGACATTGGAACAACTCGAGATTTCACTACATTCAAATGTTCCCTTTAATCCACTCCAATGCTTCAGCTCTAGCAGTGAGCTCAGGGAAAAGCTGTGAATGTTGTGCAGTACCTTATGTGAGTAATGCACATATTACATCCTGCCTATGGACGTAAGAGGAATATTTCACCACTGCAATCTTGCTATCAGCATGTGGCATGTTTCAGAGGCTCCTGATTCTTGGATGTTGGCCAATCTCCTCCAGAGCTCTGGAATTAACATTGCCATCATCTGATGCATTGTGTTACACCCTCTCTTGAGCATCAGGAGCTCCTAGAAAGGAAAACCTCAGAAAAGGAATCAGTCACTTAAGTCATAGGTTATCTGAAGTGAAGGCTACCCATGGCTTCCTTCCTTTTTCCTGTTTTCTGCAACCTTATTCTATGGCAGTTGTCACCATATTTCTTAGGTCAAGAACACTCAGATGACCGCTCCTCATATTATTAATTATTATTATGAAACTATTAAAATCCTCTAAATTAATAAGAGTGTCCAAAATGTCAGATATTTGACTGGCTTACACCCCAGCAATTCAGTTTTCTGTTTTTCCTTTATTTTATATACATGTTTTGACTGGTTAAAAAAACCTCTTCTTTTGAATATAAACAAATATTAAAAATCTGAAAACAAAACATGACATTAAGTAGCTGGAAATCTGAGATAGGTATAAGCTAAAAGGAATTTCCTGCTGCTACTATGTGTATTTCTACCTTTAATCACAGTCATATTACTTTCTTATCCTTGGTTGTACTCCATGGCATGATATGAGCAGGTATCAGACAGGTTCTACAGAAGCCTTTTAGAACAGACCAGTCTTTTAAGATTTGCCTTTGCTGTAAGAAGGGAATAATGTTCACAGAAGTTATATACTATTCTATGTATTGAAATACTTTTCTTGGGCATTTATATGTAATGTCAACTCTACCTTTCTTTCCATTTTGAAATTTCAAACATGCTCATCTCTACAAGTCCAATTAAAAAATCTTTTTCTTTGCACATTCTTTATGTGAAAGTGATGGAAATAGTGCATTTAAAATGAATGGGAATGGATTGTAATCTGTTACTTTAACAAGAAACAATCTGGTATTTCCATAAGCAATTAGACTATGTTAATAGTCTATAATCTATCATGCCAAGAAATGACAGAAGCAACTTCTCAACTATATAAAAGTGCCAGGGGTTTAGTTATGTTTCTTCTTTAGAGAAAAGATAACTCACATGTCCATCTGGATCTAACTCAGCTGTTGTGAAAGAGCAGCATCAGCATCCAGAACAGCAGAAATAGCAGAGTCAGAGTTCAGGTCCCAGTGCCATCCTGTTGTTTCTGCAAAAGCAAGGCAAATAACCCTGGAAAAATACAGCAGAATGCATCAGGGAGAGGTGTTATCCTTGGCTGTAAAGCTCTCTCTGAAGTAATCACTGTGGGTGTTGATTTGCCTTTCTTTTATTTTGCTTTTAAATAAGATCTGTGATCCTGTTAGCATTTTGCATGTCACAGTGAAACTTCACCCTAGAAAGGGACTGGGATGGAGATTCCTCAGCTGTGGTCCACGGCACAGTGGTGAGCTCACTGTGCCTGCAGTATGCTGACTTGCACCCTGGACTTCATTGGAAAGGAACAGAGCCAAGGGAAGGAGAAGAGATGAGATAAACAGCAAAAGCAGAAACCATGGTCAACTTTTACAGGAAGGTCAATACCCATATTCCTCTAAAGACCTCTTAAAAAGAGGCACAAATGATTTTTCAGTATGATTTTCCATGTAATGTAAATTGCCACAGGGATGTTACACAATGATTTGGAGGATAAGTGCCCATGAGGCAATTTCTTTATTGAGATGTGGAGCTCATCACAGAAAAGCTGGAAAACACCTGTAGGTGTGGGAATAAGTTTCTACTCTTACTGAAATAATATAGTCTGGTCGTTGTGCTGGCTTTTCAAGATCCCATAGCATACAACATCTATTTCTGTCTGTCCTCTGAAGGATCCCTTCCTTTTTTTTTTCACAGATGAGATAATTTACCTGGCATCTAGCAGAAGAAAAACCATTAAACTACACATTTAAGATGGTCCATGATGATCAGAAGCCAAGAGACATTGGCAAAGGGAGGAAATGAAATGTGTGAAATGCAAGATTATGCCAATCTTGAGATGCAGTGTTAGAATTGGCTTTCGATGCACCACGTATGTTGTATTCCCTATGAATAGGTACAGCACTGAACAATTCAGAAGTCTGACCTGAAGACCTAAAAACTGAGGGAAAATTTCCTATTGACTTCAGGGCCTTTGGATTACAAGCTTTTGCAAGAAGCACCATTGATTACTGAAATAGCCTCAGCCATATGAAACCCCTGAGAAATTTAGTTCACTGTGCTGTAGCTATTTCTGCCACTACTTCTACCTTAGCTGTCTGTCTCAGGCTGATCTATTTTAAATAATTATTTCTTTCTGGAACTTTAAAGGCTTGAGTCATCCAAGATGATGAATTTGCAGGGAAAGCTCCTTTTCCACCTCCTCCCCCCACCCTCCACATTACAGCACTGTGGAGGCCTTGTACATGAAACTTCACTCCTCCATTAGAAGAACTTGAAATTTGACAGTGGCTTGAAATCTGACAGTTTTAACATGGCTTTTCAAACAGACATATACTTTCACATCTTTGAAAGCCAATATATACCACAGAACCACAGAAAAAGCTGAGTTGGAGACCCACAAGGACCATGGAGTCCAACTCCTGGCCCTGCACAGCACCCCAAGAGTCACACCATGTGCCTGACAGCATTGTCTAAACTCTTCTTGAATTCTATAAGGCTTGGGGCTGTGACCACTTTTCTGGGAAGCTTGCTCCAGTCCCCAGCCACCCTCTGCCTCTGGCTGAAAAAACTCTTTCTAACATCTAAACTAAACCTCTCCTAAGCCTCCTCTGACACAGCTTCAGGCCATTTCCTCAGGCCCTGTCATGGGTCACCAGAAAGAAGAGNATTTGTTGAGGTCTCTCTGCAAGGCCTCCCTGCCTTCAAGGGAGTCAGTGGCTCCTTCCAATTTTGTATCATCTGCAAATTTGCTTAGTATCCCTTCCAGTTCTGCTTCCAAGTCATTTATGATGATTTTGAAGAGCACAGGGCGTAAGAATGATCTAGGTTTCCATGACCAAAATTGCCTGAGACACCCTTGCTACGTAGGGTATGTCACCCCTGAGCTGACCAGGGCTGATCTAGACTGCAACTGGGTCAGTGCACAGACACCTGAGAACTGCAAAACTCACCCCTTCTGAGAAGAGAGGGAGGGTAAATCAGGGATCAATCAAGAAGTAAAAACTACATATTCACATATCCAACAGGGATGGGAAGAAACTTAAGTGACCAAAGATGGGGAAGAGGCAGCTC
Source organism: Ploceus nigricollis (assembly GCA_013399945.1). Classification (NCBI taxonomy): domain Eukaryota; kingdom Metazoa; phylum Chordata; class Aves; order Passeriformes; family Ploceidae; genus Ploceus; species Ploceus nigricollis. The sequence continues at coordinate 324,048 of VXBC01004526.1, forward strand.
TGCCACAGCTCTGCCCACGCAGCTTTAAGTGACTGATGTACACTCTCTTACAGTATGGTTATGGTATATTTTACAGTATGCATTGAATTTTAATTTTTCTGTGCAGATTTCACAGCCTTCCTTCCTCCTGTGGCTTTTACTACCCAAGAAGGGAGAGAGGCGGAACAAAAAGCTGCAAACCAAAGGGAGTGTGGGTGTGAGGGGGTTTATGTGTGCTTTGGGTTTGAAGCTTTGGCCTGAAAAGAGATATTTCTGTTAACAGACTACAAAAGATGGATGATTTGCTGTACTGAAAAAGTTAGAAACTCCTGCAACGTCAACACAGTTCATTGAAAGTTAAGAGGGGGCGTGTTATTTTTAGGTGCTAAGTAATTCACAACATTTTGTGTTTAAAATAAAATATTCATCTGTATCATTATGAGTCATCTTTGTTCAGATAGTTTACTAAAATATTCTCCTTATGTAATACTATCATCCAACATGCCTGAGATTTCTATTTTATTTTAAAGTTGGTGTACAACAGAAAGTCAACAGATACATTTGTGTTTTTAAGGTTAATGGTGAAACAATATTTCAGGTATAGTCACTATTAACAAGTTGTAAAATGTTGACTTCCCTTGCTATATTTTCAAATATTCTGTGTCCTTTCTATTCTTCTTCTTCTGCAGTTTATGTGCTGTACTGCTGCAGCCAGGAACATGTGTTTCCAATTACTTGAGCTTTCCATACCAGCTTTGCGTTCAATAGCAACATTTTTTTTAAGGTACTGCTCCTCCTCCCACAGAAGTTAATATTCCTCTCCTTCTTCAAGCAGCTAACAGCAGTGGCTCTTGATTTCAGGCTTATTTTAGAAATCATTTGATTGGGAGCTCCCCCAGACAAGAATATTGCTTTCTTCTAAACTTCTTGTACATTTTAAGTGAGAAAGCCAAGCTTTCCTGTTGAATGTATATGAAGTCTTGAAGCAAGACAGGGAAAACTGATGTAATCCAGTCTGCTTTGCATGACATTTTCTCTAGTTTCTTATACAGCAAAGAATCTGATTTGACCACTAGAGCCACAACGGTAGAAATATGAGACATCATCCCATCCTTAAAATTCATGCTTAGGCCTTACAAATCCCATTCCTGGAGCATCTGTGCAACCTGTGTCCAAGTAATGTCTTGTAAGGTCATACTTTGTGATTATGACCATTTGTACGTGGAGAATTGAGGCAGATAGATGTTTTTACCTCTGTGTTGGCTTAGGCCTCAAGCTTGTATTTGACTTTTCTGCACATTTCTGGGACCCACCACTGAAGAGGGATCTGAAAGTCCTTAAATGTTTCCTGAGGAGGGCAACAAAGCCAGTGAGAGGGATAGAAGTCATGTCCTGTGAGGAGCAGCTGTGGGCTCTGGGCTTGCCTGGTTTGGAGAAGAGAAGGTTGAGAGGTGACCTCGTGCTCTCTAACAGCTGCCTGAGGAGGGGAGGGGAGATAGAGGTGCTGAGCTCTTCTTCCTGGGATTTATTAGTAGGACATGGGAATGGTTTAAAGCTGTACCAGGGGTGGTTTAGACTTGATATTAGGAAGCATTTAATGGAATCACAGAGTCATTTTAGGTTAGAAAAGACTTTTAAGATCTTCAAGCCCAACCATTAACCCAACACGTCCAAGGTACCATTAAACTATGGTAAACTACTACTGACCCTAAGTGCCACATTCACATGTTTTTTTGAATACCTCTAGGAATGGTGACTCAACCATTTCCCTTGGAAACCTGTTCCAATGCTTAACCACCTTTTTTCTGTGGATATTTTTTTCCAGTGTCCAATCTAAACTTCAGCTGGTGCAAGTTGAAGCCATTTCCCCATCTCCTGTCACTTGTTATGTGGGAGGAGGGACTGATCCCCACCTCTCTATAACCTCCTTTCAGTTGTAGAGAGCAATAATATCTCTCCTGAGCCTCCTTTTCTCCAGGTTAAACACCCCCAGCTCCCTCAACTGCTCCTCATAGGACTTGTGCTCTAGACTCTACCCCAGGCTGCTTTGTGCTTCCTTCAACATGCTTCAGAGGGTGTCAAAATAGTGGAAAAATCTTCCAAGAAGGGGGGTCAATACTCCAAGCCTGTCAGTGTTTAAGAGGTATGAGGGCATGCCCTTAACAACACGCTTAGTCAGCCCTAAAGTGGTCAGGCATTTGGACTAGATGAACATTTTAGGTCCCTTCCATCTGAAATATCCTATTCTATTGATCATCTGCATCAATTAGACATTGGCTTTCACTCAGGATTCAGTCTAAGAAGGGCCATGGGCTCACCATACAGAGAAAATTCAGGTACAGAGCTGGAAATTGAGATGCAGACCTTACAGACAGTGCAAACATAGCCAACATAAAAGACCTAACAAGAAAATGGACCCCAACCTGAGGCACAGTTCATTGAGGTAAGAGGTGTAGCCAGAGAGACCCAGGCTGTGTCTTGTCTAAGCAGAAGGTACAGGGCAATGTTTGAGTGGAGTGGAGCAGGGCTACTGCACATCCTCTCATCCTGCTTCAGGCTGGGATTAAGACAAAACACAACTAGACAGCAGTTTGGCTGAGCCCTTGTATTTGTCACTTTAAGTGAAGTTTGGGTGATTTGACCAAGGCCAGCATAAGAGCTTGAACTTGGCATTATCCACGAACCTGCTTAATGAACCTTCATTAACAATTTAATCTGCCTCCTAGGACTAGATATAGATCAGAAGGGGCAAGCCACAGGGGCAGAGTGTGGTCTGGGCCCCAGGCAGCAGAAAGGCTGGCCAGAAAGTGTTAAGGTGTTTGGAATAGGTTATAAACCTCTGGCCTTTGGTCACTGAGTAACCAAAGACTGATTAGAAGATCTCTCATCTGACCTCCACGAGAGGAAAAGACACAATCCCTTGCTTACATGAAAAGAACCACATGAACACTACTTTGTGGCTGCCCTGAACATCAGGGAATATAGGTACCTCCTTTTGAAGTACAAAGCTGGTGAGGCAGTGTGTGCTGAAATTACAAGGTAGGAATGCAAGATATTTTGCCCAAGAAGAGTCATTCAGAAAAGGGATTAATTAATGCATGGTGTTGCATGATCTTCTTCCATGGATGTGCTTTGTAGACCTCAGATGCTGTGTTTGAAACCGCCGATGATAACATGGCAGAGCATAAATGAGAGATCCTGGCTGAGCCAGGATGAGTGTTTCAACTGGTGAACACTTGCAGAGGGATTCACAGCGAGTGAGAGTGGGATGAAGGCAGCCACCACCTCCCACAAGAGATGAAGGAGCTTTTCCCAAAGAAAAGCGTATAACCAGAGTGTAAGCCAGAACAGTGATGTGATGAGGAGAAATATGGAAATGAGATATCTGCAGAGCCCATTCCTTCTTTGGGGAAGTGCTGCAGTCTCTGTGACAACAGTGAGTCTCTTCTCTAATCACTATTTCTCCCCACAAATCTCTCTGGTGCTGGTCCCAGGTGCACTGGTAGCAGAGGACAGGCACTGCAGCCCTTCTGAGCATGGGATACAGCACTTCCTGACTCACTGGGTCTAACAGAGGCCACCCCACCACCCACATTGTCCTGGTTTTCTCCCTGTAAAAGTCATCTTTCTGCTGCAATCCCAGCCTTCTGCTGTGCCATCTCCTCATCTACATACATCGGGGCCATAACACAGCAGACTTCTATTTTACCCTTTGGCTTTGTTTCTCAGTCCTGTTTCCTCATCAGCATTCTAGGGTTTGGATTTTGATGACACCCACACATGCATATGCATAAGCATAAAAATCTAAACTAATCAATTACAGTCTTGGGGAAAAAAAATGGATTTGAGTTAATCTTTCTCTTTGTAGGCATGTTTCCATGATGACCATCACCTATTTCCAAAAGCTGTGAATACAATTAGAAACAACATTATTTTTCCAGTGGCCTTTAATTTTCTGGACCACTCTAAAGCTGTCCAGGCTAACAACTCATGCTCACAGCCTATGTTGCATCCAAATATTCAGTGCTTAGAGCATGTGATGCTTGTAGCATTTATAACAGTGTTGACTCTCACATGTCTATGACAAGTCTCATGGCACCCATCCATACTTTCAAATGTTCATCTCCTTGTGATAAGGGATTGACAAGAAATATAGCACTAATTTTTATGTATACATTTAGTCTTCATTTGTAAAAATAGCTTAAAAATAATTGCTCATATGACTTCCAAAGACCCAGATCATGAGAAGCTTACGTCTCTTTTTTAAAAAATCCTCTAATTGCTAAACAAATCTGGTGATCAACTGGGATTTGTCATACTGTTTGTTAATGTCTGGAATTATTGACTTCTGTTTGTCATTTAAGTTTTCTGTAACAAACCAGTGGCACCACATTGAGAAGGCATCTTTTTCAACCATTTTTTAAAAGGAATCCAAGGAAAACTTTAGTGACAATTGGAGAATAAGCCTGGTGTGATGCTCCCATGTCCAAGGTATCCTTCCAACCCAGCTGTTCCAGCACAACTGACATCCTGGAAACCTATAGAGAATGATGTAGAGAGAGTCAGATTTCTCCACACAACATTTTATTGCCACTTGGGTCTGTGGAGCGTAATTCAACTTCTAGCTGTCTCTCAATATTGTCTGGACTGTCCACATATCTTTGGGAAAAGATGAAGCCAGCAGCTACTCTGACACTATGGGGACCTCTCTATGTGACACCTGCTTTCTTTAGTACCCTTTACTATATATTTATATACAGCATTTTTTGAGCAGAGCTGGTAAAACAATTGTTTGTACGTCTTTGGTTTCCTCCCATCACATGCCACATTGGAAAGAAAATAGCGGGGGGAAAGACTATGAAAATACTCCCCATTTTTGCCATTGTAACAAGGAACAATGAAGGAGAGGCAAAAAAGGAAATGCTTCAGGGTTTGGGGTTTTTTCTTATTTCAAGAAAGAAAACTAAAACAGTTGAAAATGAAACATGCCTCCTGTGCATTAGTGCAGCCTGTAGGTACCACTAAGGGTCAAGTGCTTCTTGTCAAGGCAGTTTCTAATGCCTGGACCTTTTCATAACGTCAAGAGGTGCTATTTGCTTAATAAATGTACAAACATGTTGTTAAACCTGTTAGAACACAGCTTCTGCTGTATTTCACTGAATGAAAAGTGGGGAAAGTGACAATGTTTCTTGTGTAATGCAAGAGCACATGGTTTGCTGGATGGAGGGGGCTTGGTGCTTTTCCTAGTGCAACATTGCCAGCAGGGATGCTGATCTCAAAAGTAAACCTCCTTGGCTGCTCATTTAGGAAGGAGCAGGACTAGTAATAAAAGTGGCAGGGATCTCCAAGGAAATGTTAAAATTGAAAGCCAGTGCACAAAGAGATATGTTTTGTAGTGCAGCAAGAGGTCTCTAAACAAGTTAATAACTGAAGTTTTCAAGAAAAATAGTGTTTATAGCTTATGGTAAGTCGTGTCAGTGTTTATGAAATCCCTTTGGACAGTGCTTTCTACTAATTTTCTCTAATGCTTACAAAGTTTTAGTATACGCTGTAGTAAATCCAGATAGAGTCACAGTGAGATTAGGGAACGTGGTTTAGTGTGTCACAGTATTTCTCTGGCATCCAGTTTCTGGTAGCTAGAGAGAGAAAGGTCTGGGATGGCTGAGACACAGGGCTGGCCATGCTCTAAAGGGAAAGTACATTAGTTTCATGTCAATATATTAAGTAATTTTTTTCAAGGATGTAAAGCCTCCAGGTGACTGAAGGGTGGAGAATGACAAAACTGGGACCTGCAATTTCTTTCTCCAAATGTTTTATTTATTCTGTTGAAATGTTCTCCAAATCCAATAAGTAGGATGGTAAAGAACTGATCTTTCTTTCCAATCTATAATGAAAAAAAAAATTCCTAACTATTATAATGATAGGGCTTGTAACTGAAACATGAAAATTAACAGAGCTTGGGGCCTCATAGGTTGATGATAATTTTCTTGAGCATTTTGTTCATGATCTCAATAATTATTTCATGTGCTTTATCTTTCACATGCATATCTAAACCCTTTTAATCTTTAATGAACTGACTTGTCTTAATTCAGTAGCCATAGAGTTCTTTATGGAAGAAGTGACAATTTTGTTATCAGCTCTTGGAATACACAAAGCTACATCCTGGGGATATAGAGCAGTGATCAGAAAGCTCAGCTGCTGTGGCTACATCAAGGGTGGATGTGGTCAAGGGTTTTTCCCAATTTAAAAGCAAGCATCTTCACCTCTGTACTGAGTAAGGCCACTGGCCTTTTTTTTTCCTAAGGTGATGGAGGATTTTTTGCAGCTGCTGTGCCCTTCCAGGAATCTTTATCCACTCTTTAGCTTTGATAACTCTGCTTGCCTGAGTTTGAAAATTTCTTTCTACCCCATTTCTGCTGGAATGTTTCTGTAAAGTTTATTATTGTCAGCTTCATTATTTTGTCTACCATGCTGTCTCTGTTCTCCCTTTTTCCCCAAGATGGACAATAACATCTTTTTGTAGAGTTTTTCAACACAAATGTCTATAAAATTAAGCTTTTCACAATAAGTACAACCTTTTTTTCTACTTATTTTTTAACTGGAAAAACAGGAAAGTATAATTTTTTTGGTGGTTCTTTCTGGAAATTGTTGGAGATGTGTCATAAACTGATAGTTTTACAATGAATATAAATTATTTCCCCCCCCCAATTCCTTTGAAACTTTTCTAGACAGAACCCGAGTTTTGCAGAAAGCACTTGCTCTTCTGCTTACAGCCTACTGAAGGTAGCTGGAGGACACTAGTCTTTTTAATTATTGCTTTATCCCCTCTCACCTTGACCTAACTCTGCCCTGGTAGGGAATGTTTGCCTACACCTAACTGATTTACAGCAGATGTTAGTGGTAATAAATTATATCCCACTTCCCCCAGCTCCGTTTTTTTTCTAGAGCTGCTTGGACGTTTTCAAATGAAAAGTCTCTCAATCTTAAAAGGCTTTTTTTTTGGGCAAAATGCATATTTTGAAGTTTTATGCCTATTTTCTCTATTTTTTTAAAATTTCTGTCCAGTTATACTGAAAAGGCTGCGCTTTATACCTTTTCTCTATTTTTTGCTTTCCTTTTTGTACTGGAAAGAGTGGCACTGAGGGGAAAATACAAGAAAAGAGAAGGTGAAAAATACTATGACAACAGAAGAACTTCTATGGAAAAAAAGTGAATAACTGAAATAGCTCACTGGCAAAGCACATGGAACAAGAAAAAAAAAGGAAAAAAGTTAAACCTCGACATGTTTTAATTTTTCCCTGGTTTTCCACCAGTTCCTTCCTGACATCATCAAGCAAACATTTGGTCCTTGTTTCATGCAACACGTGCTAGGCAAGGCAGACGACTTCATGCCTCTAAAGTCAAGTATTTGTTCTACCAGCTCTTTGCACAGATGCAGCCACCAGTGCTCCAACCACGCTCACAGGGACTGACCCCCATCACCAGCCTCGTGCTTTCCAAAAAGTAGTAGGAGAATGACTGGGAACATGAGGACCTAACTTGAAAGATATTTTTTGAGTCAGAATTAGGTTGGAGACCAGATGAGAGTTCCTGAGGAAGGGATGCCCCCAAAGCCCCATTTTCCACCCCAGATCTGCTGCCAGGCTCCCTGCAGCTAGCACAACTTAACTCCATAGTCCAGGCATGATGTCCAAGCCTGGCCACTTCCAGGGAATGCTGTAACCAATGCTGGTTTGCCAGGGCTTCTGTCTTTGAAATAATAAGCAGAAACACATTGCAAGTAGTAGAAGGTGCTGAAGGAAGCTTTTTCCTATAGTGCTCCTGTTTTGTTCCTAGCAGGAAACTTAATGTAATGACACAGGTTAATATTGCATGTGGGACTCACATTAGGGCCATTTCAGATGAGATGATTGCCAATGCCTTAAGCGAGGGCACCAGTCAGTGGATATTACCTCTGTGTCTAATTACTTCCACCAGCAAGTGAAATTCAAGGTACTAATTTTTATCCTTTTTTTAAAATTTCTATGAAGTCTTAGGAGAATCAGAAAATCTAAAGACATTATGTTTTCTTTCTAACATGCTTTAGGCAGGACTTTCCCAAAAAGTCAATTTTCAGAGAGAGGAAGCATGTTTGGAAGTGAGCCCTTGCCTTAGGAGTGCATAACTTCTGGAAAGCAGAGAAGCCTGCAATTGTCCTCCTCCAGAAAACACAGTGAAGTTCCCATTCTGAAAACATATAGAGTCTTAATTGTATGTATGTGTGTGAGTGTGTGTGTGTGCTTGTAATACTATGAATTTAAATTTGGCAACTTTTATGTAAACTTCACTTTATTAATTACATCTATTGGGGCAAGGGGTCAGCTCTATGCAATATTATTGCTTCTCCTTGCCTTTGTAACTAGCTAAGAGCTTTACATTAATAGTGTGACCAAGGTAGATTATATAAAAGAAATAAATTAAGAAGTCTAAAAGTGATATTTTTATGATGATGAGCTAACCACAAGACACAAAGAGCAAAATGCATATTCTGAAAACAACCAACCAAACAGGCTTCATCTTAATTTTGCTAGGGACTGCAGAGTTTGTTCCTCAATTCATAGAATCATAGGATAGTTTTGTTGGAAGAGTCCTTAGAGGTTATCTAATTCCAGTCCCTCTGTCATGGAACTAGATTCCTTGACAAAATGGCATAAAGGGAGTCTCCAAACTCCCCATATGCTTTAAGTAGCCTGTCCCTACAATTTCTAGAGGAGGAAGCAGGGGGTCCCCACTGTACCAGCCTGGAGTAAATATCAAATATCCCACAATATATGGGAAATATCCCCCAGACAGCCATACAAATCTTGTGTCACAGCAAAAGAGAAGCAGAAAAAGAACAGGAAGAGCTACCTCAGGACTACCAGGTATCCACAGTCAGCAGCACATAGGAGCTCGGGCAGGTTGCTGCAGGGCTCAGGGTGCATCTCTTTCTCAGAGGAGGAAAATTATGCACCTTTCCACTAAAGCAGCACTATGTAGAAATCAATGGAGTTAAAAAAGGCGAGGGCAGGGCTGAATGCAGGGCTGCTGCTCAGACTTCGGAGCGCTCAGGCTGCGGAGCCCCGCGGGCAGCTCATGTTTCCAGGCGCCTCATATCGCAGATCTGATTTCAGGCTCAGCCATGGGCAGGCAATGGGTTAACAGGGACGCTGTATGTTAACTGTATCTGTGGAGATTATGGCATGTTTATCCAGTGTTCAGATTTCCTGTCTGAGTGTTTGGATTTCCTGAAATCCCTGCTATCAGCCCAAGTGCTGTCCACTGAGCAGACCTTTCTCTCTCTCTCTCTTCCCCCCACCCCACCCCCCTTTTTTTTTTAACTTTGCTCACATGGTAGGTTTTCCTTCCTGCTCTCTTTCCAGTTGTAGTGCCTGTGTCTCCTCACCGGTCAGGACATTTATGGATGCTGATCAACACTCTTAGACTCCACAACTCTGAGGATTGCCGTGCATTGGATTTCCTTTTTATTATTATTATTACTATTATTTTATTTCACTTTATTTAATCATTTTGTGGCAAGAAAACCTGAAGAAACATGCTCTTTTTCAGCTGCCCATGGGAGAATATGTTTTAGTCTGAGATGGAATAATGGCCTTAGGCTTGAGGACCAAATCTGGAATGGGAATTCAGACTGCACACGTCCTGGTGAGTTACAGCGCGTGGGGGCTGAGCGTGGCTGGCGAGGAGCAGCTCAGAGACAGGGACAAAGGCTGAGCCCGTCCATTCAATGTGGCTGCGGAGCAAACTGTGGAAAGCAGATGGGTGAAGCTGAAGTCAGAACTTTTTCCAAAAAAAACAACTGAAGTCCATTTTTCGATCCTGAAAATACACACACTGCTCCACAGCCCAGATAATGTCTAGGTAAACTTTGTAGCAAAATGTGTAAGGCCAGATTCTGTGCGTCCTTTCTCATGTAAGAAACTTTTACTCACGTAAACAACCTCAGTGACTTTAAAAAGAGCTCATGTAAGAAAGGACTTGCAGAATGGGGCCCACATTGTAAATTGTAATGTCTCACTCTCAGCAAAAATTAATTAAAAAAAAAACTTAGCATTTTCTGATTATCTTTGCATGTTTTCTTGGCATTTTACATTTTATTGTGGATCTAGATTTAAGTTTTAAGAAAAATCTGTGTGCCAACTATTTGCCCTATTGTCTCTTAAATAAGTTTGCAGTAGGAGCAACAGTGTATTCCACGCAGCAGTTCCGGGAGGCCAGAAAGGGGCTTTCTGTTGTTGGAGGGAAAATGCTGAGTGCTATGCTGCTCTGAATGAACTGGAAAGCTGCATTCAGACATGGGGCTTAGCTAAGGTTTTAGCTTCGTTTTTGGATGTTAGAGTTCATGGTGACATTATCAGCCTTAGGTGGTTTTAGCTAAACCACAGCCACAAAAGCAATGAGTTGACCAGCCTCAAAATCAGTGACTCAGAATTTGAAAAGAAAAAATCTTCCTTTCAGGCCTCTGAAACAGATTTCATTACTAGCATCCATGGAAGTGTTGCTGGAGTAAGTTGTGGAAGATAAAGCATCATCACTGTTGCAACTTTTGCTCTGTCCCATGGCTGGAGGCTGTGGTTGTGCTGAACATTCCTAAGCTGCTCACTGGAGCCAGTCCAGGGATTTGATTCTCTAATTGTAGGGGAAAAACTTGTTTCAGGATTTTCTTAGATGTAGGGAAACATCTATCGGAAAACCAGCTTTTTATAGTAATTTTACTTTTCTATAGTAATTTTACTGTTTTTTCTTAGACTATTGAACAAATCCTAAATTCTAGTGTACAGCACTGCATGTCAAACAAGAGACTGATATTTAAATTTTGGGGGGGTTAGGACAGAATACTTTCCTTCTTATATCAAAAAAGGAAAAGAGCCATTTTCCCAGTTCTTTGCAAAGCTTTCAGATTTGAGGTTCTAAACTAACTGCCTGGTGTGCCAGCTATCTGTACAACCCTGTGAACATGATCCCGCTGCTCATCTTCAAGGTTTTCTTTGCTAAAAGCGGAACATTTTCTGGAGGAGCCAGACCAAACTAATGTCTTGTCTGCCTGGGAACCTCCAGGAATTTAGTTTTACTTATTGACATAGGGCAACACTGAAACTGGTGGCATTTTATGCATTGAAAGCTCTTGCTGTGCATGTAGGAGGTACTCTCATTCTAGTGGGTTGACTGTCAAAAAAATGAAAGGGGGGCCAAGGAACCCCTCACCTGAGTTAGATTGGACCATGGTGCCCTGCCCTGCAGTTACCATGCAATTTGATGGTCTGTGGTCATGGATGTGATCAAACTCACTGTATCAGAAATGTGCTCCTCTCAAAGCTGGCAGAAGAGTCAAATGTCATCAATGATCTGTGAACTGCAGAAAGTACAGATGAGCAGTTGGGGGAAGTATAAAGACTCATCTAGGTCTACCCAAATCTCCTAGATTTGGAAATTTTGTTGGCCTTCCTATGAGCAAGATCCTTGAGACTGGGTCAGCTGTGGGATTTTTGCCCTTTTTTTGCAGGGCTGTCAGAACTTCTCTGTTTTCAGCCAGGTTGGGAATGCTGTGGGAATAGTTTTTCTGGTGGTATTTTGGTATTTCCTCTTCTGCTCACACCCAGAGCAGGAAGTGCAGAAGCACAACCTTCAGCTCATTGTGTACGGGTTTCTTTTTATAAACCTGAATTCTCTGCCTGCCCCCCCGCTCTTTTTTTTTTTTTTTTCCCTAATAGCTCTCACATACGATTCAGGCTCTGTTGGATTTAGACTGAAATTTTTAATATATTTTCATATAACAATACTAAACACTCAGTAGTTCCTTGATAATTCCTTAATAAGTGATTATCACATAAATTTTCAATTGTCTAAGTGCAATATTCCTAATCCCATGGTTGATAATGTCAGTGTGCCAATGTCCCCCAGCAGCTGCTTCTGCTGGCATTTACTCCTGAACCTTCAGCATCATGAGGACTAACTGGCCACCAGGACATACCTACTCAGTTGCCCATGAAGAAATTCTGCAAATTCTTTTTTTTGTAACAAACTGCACCATTAAACTCTCTAAGATTAGACGCTTCATGCTTTAATGTTCTTTCCCTCACTCATTTTCTTTTTCTGCATCAGTGAGGAGGTTCAACTCATGCGCCCTCACTCCATGTGTCCAACTCACTCACCATCACGACTGCCGGTCCTCCTGCCTTTCTTGCTGTTGTTGGCAAGTATAGATAAACAATTTTGACAGGTACAGAGTCCTGCAGAGCTAACTTCATAAGCAGAGAGATGTTTCACTGCTCAGATGATAAATGGACCAAAGGAACTAAACCACTTTCACTGAAAACATCCCGCACATCAAAAAAATGTTAACCCTTCCTTTTCACGCAGTTTTCCTCAAAAAGCAAAGAATTCAATTTTGTTTCGCACCTGAGAAAGCATATCATGTTTGGATTGCATCTTCCCCCCCAGGACTATCTTAGCCACACTGTGGGCCCTTAATTGGCCATTTTAGAAATGAAAATAAAGTTAAGATGGATCTTAAAATTGGTCTGTGGCAAAATAGTTATCTCTGTCTCCACTTGGGTCCACTTTTAGGAACACTACATGAACAGCTATGCCAGTCATGACTGGAAACTCTCTCCATGAGTTTGTAAGACAATTTGCTCCTCAAGAGTTTCATAGTCTTCAAAAATACAAGGAAACACAAGCAAAGGGAAGTTAATTTACTTCACTAAAATCCTCTGTAACTTAAGAAGATTTAAGCAGATGCAATGCAATTACTAAGGGGATTTGAGTTTTGTGCTTTTGGGGTGTTTCCTTTCTATTGCTGTTGGCTCCAATTCTCTTTCTCCGGCTTTGTGGAGCTGCAGAGCTCCAGAGAGGGCACAAGGAGGGGGATGGAATGACAGCCTGGGTCATTATTTCAGACACTGATTAGCAGCAGGCTCAGCCTAGACCACACATCACTCCTCCCATGTGGCACCCAGGAGCCAAGATCCATCCATGCTGAACAGGGTGAGATGTGAAGCTCCTTGCTCAGTCCCCCCCTGAACCCCAAAGCTGGGTTCGGCCCTGCCAAGTGATGCTTTTAGTGCATCTTCCTCTATCTCGACTGGAGTTAACAAAATCCATCTGTCTCTGTGAGTCAGCAGAAAAGTATTCAGCTTTTATAAGAGTTAAGGGACATGGGCTAGGGCAATGTCAAAGCACAGAAATATTCCCCCAGCTTGGCACTTGCACATCACACAGGGAGAGGGGGTTGCATTTTCAGTTCCTATTCATCAGAGGAGCTGATTTACACCAGCAGAGGATGTGGCCCGTGGTGTGTATGGCCACGGCTGCTGAACAAGGCTCCTTTCATCAGCAAACAAATGTGCAAACGGCATCACCCAGCACGCACTGTGACACGGCGGCTGCTGGCACTTTAGGAAAGTCAGAAGATAACTCTATTTTCTTCTCATCAAAAGCAAAATGAGGAAGCCTCCCCTCTTCTCTTGTGCCCCTACTGCTACCACCCTGGCTTGAGCAAGTTGATCCTTAGGTATTTGTGTGGGGGTTTGTTCTCAGTGGTTAACCACATAACAATTTGAAGCATGTGGCTCACTCAAAAGAAACTGCCTTTAAACATTTGCAGACTGTAATTGTGTTGGAGAGAGCGAAGTCCTGGCTGGGGGCTGCTGGCCACGCTGGGGGCTGCGGCAGGAAGCCTTAAACATCCTACAGCAAAGTCCCATGAAGAGGGGAGAAAAAGCTGATTTTATATCTAGGAACTTCTCGACAACGCTCTACAGCCAGGGCCAGATGTTCCCACCTCAAGTTTTGTGTCTTTACTTGGTGTGTCAGAGCAAAACACCTGACAGGAAACAAAACAGAGAGAAAAGAGGTGGCAATGAGGGGAATAGTGTTTTGGCACATCACTTTCAGAAATAAAGACAGAGAAAAAATAACAAAGAAATTGGAGAAGCTTTGCTGTGAAGCTGAGAGTGCCTGAGACTGCTGCATGATCCCTGGGGGAGGGAGTGAGGCAGGTAGTGTGGGACTGGAGAGCCAGGCTCTGCAGGGCATGGCAAGGAACAACCCTATTTGGGGTGGCAAAATGCCTCATTAGAGTTCTTCCATCCCTCAAACCTGAATTTGTTGGACAGAGAGGAAAGACTGGAGAAAGGAGGTGTGCAAGCAAGATGAGCAGTTGTGCTTGAAGGGGCAAAGACCCCAACACCTGCATGGTGCCTCAGCGCTTGTTATCCCAGTGCTATGGGGCTCTGCTAACATCCAGTTTTAAAGAGTCTGGGGCTTAAAGAAGCCAATAAAACTGAAGATTGCAACATTTCCCCATGGGAGAAGATGTCTGTGAGACATTCTGCAAGTAGTTTGTGACTCCCTAAGGCCATGGGCTTTTGATTGCCATCTGATCCAGTGCATCCTCAGTCCATGGTTAGGAGAGCCTCTCCTTGGATACATATATACATGCTCCTAAGTGTTCATTGTGAAAAATAAGAAGTGCAACTAATCTTCTTCACCCAACTACAAGCCTCACTTCTATTTTTACCTTCACAGCAGGTAAAAATACTGTATCTATACAATTGCCAGAATGGCACTTGATCTAGGAAAGCAAATGGCATTTGGAGTGTTGTGGGAATCCAGGGCATCCCTCTGGTTGCCCTGGAAGGTCTGGGACCCTGGCAGGGGGTCAGGAACCCCCCTGTACAGAGCCCTGAAAGACAGTCTCTGATCCCTGTCCATGGAAAAGAGTTTTCAACCCTACAAGATGAATTACAAGCCCTGAGTATCTGATATAAGTAGTAATTAGTGAGGCATGTGTGCAAATGTAGAATTTAAGAGATTTTAGATAAGGGATTTGGGGGGCAAGATGGAGGAAATTGGGCGTGCCTTGCCCTTCTTCTTCTTCTTTAAGCCCTCCATGTCTCACTGTCATGTTGGCACTTTTCTATTGGATTAGACTAGGGGCACACTGTTCAACATAGGTGATAGATATTGGCACGTTATTGTAAATATAGCACACGTAGTTTTTAGTACATAATGTTTGTAACATCCCACTGGGGGCAGAGCCCCGCACACCGTCCTGCAAGACAGACCTCAGCAGGACAGAGAGAACATGTTAGAGATAAGCAAGAATAAACAGCCTTGAAAACCAGCACGAACGACTTACGACTTCTTCTTTGGCATGGGGCTGAAAGACAGAGACATTCTACAATTTCGGAATCACTTAAATATCACAGATTCTGACAGAGTGTGGCCTTAAAAGTTGAAAAGTTTAACTCATTTGGAGAAAGGGTAAATAACCTTGCCAAGTCTTCTCTCATGGCTACAGTGACAGAAGCTGTAGCCTGGTGGCACAGGGATGGGATTGGATTCCAATTGGAAATTGAGCTATGCCTCCAGGTCCTGGGAGGACCTGCAATCCCACACACTCCTTCAATATCTGTTCTCCAATCTGAGGAGAAAATAAATCAGCTCTTAGTGGCTGAACAACACCCCTGGGATTGCCTCTGCTTCTGTCTCTGAATTATGATGGACAAGTCACTGCATGGCACTAGCCAGACAGCAGCAGGAGCAGCATGGTTGGCTCCCACTTTCCTTTGTTCATGTCTGCAGCAGCCAGAAGGGAGCACGTATGTGGGAAATGCAGAGCATGCGGTTGATGTGCTCCTCAGAACTACTGGGACAAGGAGAGGGAGATGTCTCCTGCCAAGCCTAGCACAACATCATGTCCTTTTTATAGCAGCTGCCAAGTGCATAGAGAGCAATTTTGTCCTGGCCAGACCTGCCAGCCAAAGAGGCAGCAGGACATTTCAGGCACTAAGGCAAGCCTAATAGTATCTGGATTCAGCCTAACACCAAGCCCTTAGCACAGTGCTATGAATCTGTATAGGAACATAAAACCATCTGAGCCAACACTTCAGGATCTTGTGGCTGAAGGTGCATGAAAGGTGCAAGAGTTGAACAGGGAGGACATGTAGTGGTATTTCCACAGATAATGGTCCCAGTGTTCCAGGATCTCATCTGGAGGATTTTCTGAGCTTTCAGAGCTCATGTTTGGGATGTACTTGTCCTGCAGATATTTGCAACATGCTTTGTAGGCTTTTTCCTACTTAAACTAAGACATATTTTAGGCATCCATTTAAAAAAGGCTCTTATAGGTACAAGAGATTGTTAGACAAAAATGAGTAGGCAAAGTCATGGAAGGAATTTTGTCCTGAATTTACAGTTATTAAATCATTACCAACAGTGAGAGTACAATCCTAGTTTCCTACCTGATTTATGGTAATGCTACAAACTGAATTTTGTGGAAATATTCCAGATTTATTTGTGAGTAAATAAGATCTATGCCAGCAACATGTAACTCCAGTGCTTTATTTATGTAATTTAGCATGGAACTATATTGCTACTTTCCTTCTGCATTAAAATTCAAGCACTTAAGTATTCACACAAATTAATATGCCTATTGATGTAATTATTTACATAACAGCATATTTTTCATAAAATGTGTAAGACTGCATTCTCTGCTGATGGAGGATACTGGCTCCATCCATCTGATAAGAGTCAGGTTGTAGTTGCACATCCTTTAATAATTATTTCAGCAGGTGTCCTTTTATTCCTGTTCATAATTAGTAGCTGAGTACTTAGCAAAGCTTGTCAGGATCAGAAATTCTTACAATTCAGTAGTTATCTATATTCATGAGCAAAGAGGATCTCTAGCTTGGTAGAATAATTTCTGAAGATATTTTAAAATAATTAAGGTATTTAAAACTAACGGGTACCATAATTCTACATTAGGTATAGAGTATTTTGAATTATTATCAACCAGCAGGGTACAATTCTGATGTCACATGTGTCCTAAATGAATCTGATTCCAGACTTAATCAATGGTAAGATAGGTCTTAGCCAGAATCCCAGATCTCACAGGTCATTTAAACTTTGTCATTTTTATTTTCTGAGTTTTTGAAGCTGTGGTAGAGAATGATCTATCATATTTCCATATTGACCAGGATGGGGTTAAAAATCTAGTATCCAACATGACCTACAGCTGGTATTTATTCTCACTACCTAGACAAATGGGATTTGGCTCAGTGGAAACAAATTTCCCTGCTATTGAGAATATTAGACTTAAAGGGCATCAGTAGCAGAGGAACAAGGATAAAAAGGTGATTGTAAGTCATGTTGTGCTGGAGCCATACAACAGTCTACCTGACACCTGGTCTGAATTACAGAAGTCTCTTGATGGTTGAGATTTATGCTTTCCTTCTCAGAGTTCCTTGGAAGCTCAGAGCAGTAATTAGGCTGTTTCCCCTATAGGGTGGTATATACATGTCTGCACAGGGTATTTCATAAATTCCTATGCTTTGCTCCCTCCACTGCCTTCCAGCATGGAGGACAGCCTGGCTGCATGGTTCCTCTTCAGTGAGAAACATCCTTCCCTCAAGGATCATTTTTAACACTATTTCTGCCCATCTTAAAACACTTTGGTTTCCCAAAGAGCCACAAGTGGCTGACATATGTACCTACTTCTCAAATCTGCAACAGACCTATGTCCTGTGAGTCACATCAGCAGTGTCCTAAGCAAAGCCCTCCAATAGCTACAGCTTGAGCAAGAGGGTTAGACTTACAATAAAGTCCTACCATAGACTTACACCATTAGACAGATGAGGCACAAAAAGGAACATGACCCCAATCAGTAAGACCAGGTTTAGCCTGACCCTAAGGAAAACAAGGAATCTTAGACAACACTTTTCCATGATGCTGGTGCTGAAAGACACCTTATCATTTAAGGGAACCTTATCCATGTGGTGATGATTTACATTCTGGGGAAAAAAAGTTACTTATATCATAGGAATTAATATTATTTAAGTAGGGTTTAAATAATGTGTCACTGAGAACTCTGCAGTATCTATAGCCTGCCTACAAGTGAGACTGAGGCATTGTGTGTGTATGTCTCCCCAAGATTTTGACCCCCCCCTTAACCAAGACAGATGGAGGAACAGAGGTCTCAAGAGCTCCTACACATTTTGTAAAAATGGGGAGATTGCTAGAAGGAAAAAAATACTGTTTGAAACCTCCAACTACCTCCTCCCAAAGGGAAAAGCCACAGCTACTGTGAGGCCAAAAGAGAATTTCCACAGGTGTGTAATGATGTGCTTACTGCAACCCAGGAGAAAAGCTTCCATAGCATTTGCCCCTCCAGGCTTCCCATAAGGGGTTTCAGAGTTCCCAAATCCTCTTGGTGTTCATGCAAACCTGTGTGTGCTAATGTGGAGCAATAACAGCTCAGTGAAAGACACCTGTTGTTATTTGTCCCAGGAGTTAAATTCTCTCTTCTTGCAATATCACAAGCCATTAAACCACCATGTTTATGCAAGAAGTGTTTCCTGGAGATAATAATGTACTGGCATCAGTATTGCCTCCCTGCTAGTGCTGGCTGCTAGTACAGTGGCAATGTTTTGAGAGGACCCTGTTTGCTAAAGCTGGCCATTGAAGGTAAAATCTTAATTAGTAATTTTCAAAAGATGGTTGTCTATATTTCAGAACTTTAGCTCATAACAAATTAGATAGATTGGATTAAATTATTTCAATGCCCTTTTGAAACTGAGGTTGATTATTTTAGTCTAGTAAGGGTTTTGCTGGACAATAGTTCAGTGCTTTCTCTCAAGTGTCCCAGTGCAGGACAATGAAACCCTGCTCTGAGCTGCAGAACATTTGTTTTTACAATTCTGTAACCTGTTCTAAATAGAAATCATCAGGTGGGCCAGGCTGTTGAAGATAAGTCAATTTGAGTCTTGTGGAAAGACACTAGGCTCCCTTCAGAATGGGAATTTAGATGGGAGAGAAACAGGGATGCCCAGAAAGGACAGGTTTGTGCTTTTACTCCTTAGCACCTCCAGCCATCTACAACATATATGAGTTTAGCAGGTTTAGCAGGAGATGAGTGGTGGTCATGAGCACCAGAACTGAGCAGTACCAGCCAGCTCCCACTCCAGAAGCAAACTGCAGCAGGCTTTGCTCTGGTTCCCACAGATGGAATGCAAGGGAGGAGGAACACCACAGTGACCAGGCAGCATCTGTGTGAACACTGACAACACCCTCTGATTTCAACAGTAGTTATCACGAGAAAATATGTTTCTGCTTTGTCGTTTCTTGTGCATGACAGAAACAAACAAGATTTTTTTTTTCCCATAAAGGAAGCAGGTTCGTTCTGGAACGTGCTGGGCAGATCAGGTTCTTCTAAGTACTGAAGGATATATATGTGGGATTTCACCATTTTTAAGCCCTCCCAGGATATTTTTGCAATATTAATTGTGTCAGCTACAGCACTGTTTTTGCAGTAAACAGTAGATCCAATGTAAGGAAAGCTGGCCTCATTTGTTCTGTTAAGTCTTTCATAGAAGCAGAAACTATTTGCAAGATCATAACTTCCCTCACAGACACTATGTTTAATTGGGGAAGAATTCTCTTACGGGAGTAATATTCTTACTTCTGTTCACATCTGCACAGTATTTTCCTGATCAGGAGATCAAGAGAAAGAGAATGTGAACTGCTTCTCTAAGTAATAATGAACAGAGACCTGTGCAGTAAATCATAATGTTCAATAAAATGAAAAACAAAATTTGGCTGGAGATTAATGGTTGGAAAGGGACTTACTGAATTAAATTGGATCAGATGTTCCCTGGAAAAAAACCTGAGATATATTCACAGGGCTCTGTGGTGTTGGTTTTGTTTTTCACAAAGGAAGATTTAACTTGTTTGTTTTGCAACTATTAACAATTTCTAGGCCTTGCAGAGTGACCTTAGGGTCTTGTGGTAGAGGACAGGCACTGTTTGGAAATTCTGGTCCCATTCAGGCAGGGGAGGGGAATGAACACGGAACCTTCCTGCTACACAATGCCACAAACTTCCCAAGTGTTGCAGGGACATTGCATTTTTACAAGATGTAAAAGAAGAGAAGGAGGGCTGACTTCAGTTCCCATGTTCAGGGGTAGATTCATGATTACAGATCTGCTGCAGACTGATACCCTGAGTTCCCTAAGGCTGTGGTCAAAGCCCAGCTCTACCTCTCATGTTGCCTCTTAGGTGGTTTAGGTGCCTCCTTCTTACTGTGTCTTCTCCTATAATCCCAGTTTTAAGTGTCCAGCCCTTCAGATGTTGGCTGAAGACACATTATGTGCTCTGACTCAGGCTTTTGAATTTCCCCAGGGATCAGGCCCTCTAAATCTACCCTCAACTTGGTATTTCATTGCCAGATTTGCTTGTGACTCCAACCACAAGCAGCAAAACATTTACACTTCAAGAAAAGCTCACCAAAGAAACCAACTTAAAACTGTAAACCAGTGATGGGGACCAACATTTCCTGCTGGTGCTGGTGGTTTTTCTAATCAGAGATGTTGTTTGTTTTGTCAAGATCCAGACTTGGTTCATTAATATATCAGATGAAGGAAACCAAAGCTGCATAAATTGTCACTGATCATGCTAGAGATACCGAAAACTCTTTCCCCTTCAATTAATTCGCTGAACTCAAAGTGAAACAGACCCGTAGCAGGACAGATCAAAGGCCCTCCTCGGCAGGCGCGATGTCGAAGGCAATGCACACACCTCCCTTCTCACCTGCTCCCTGCAGCCCAGCAGATCTGCAGTGCTGTGGTTAGAGACTTGGCCTTATTAACTCGTGCTTCTTAGGCTTTTGTGAAAAATGGACTTAACAACAGTTGCCTAGAGCCAGAAGAAGAGAAGAAAGGCTATGTTATTAAAATCTAGAATGTAACACCATTTTAAAATTCATCAAAGAGCTCAGAGCAAATTCTCCAGAGACTGGGGACTTAGTCATCCCAGGTTTCTCCAGCTCATTTAGATAATTGCCCTTGAAATAACTGTCTTTTCTTTCTTTTTCTTTCTTTCTTTCTTTCTTTCTTTCTTTCTTTCTTTCTTTCTTTCTTTCTTTCTTTCTTTCTTTCTTTCTTTCCTTCCTTCCTTCCTTCCTTCCTTTCTTCCTTCCTTCCTTCCTTCCTTCCTTCCTTTTCTTTTTCTTTCTTTCTCTTTCTTTCTTTCTTTCTTTCTCTCTCTCTCTCTCTCTCTCTTTTGGTAAGTAAGTATATATTCACTGAGCAGACAGATCATCTCCACAGTTGCAGAAGGGCAGAAGAAATCTCCAGATATCTACCATGCACATCTGTGCTTTTTATAATATGAGCTAATCCCATCTGAGTGCATTTAAAATACTCATCTTACTGTCACTTGCAGAGATATTAAGAACTCATTAGCCAGTTTAACTAATTAATGCACTGGTAATATTAATTTTTTATTAAGCACTTTATTAAATAACAGGAGCTGTTTAGAAAATATGATGTGTTATTTATTTCACGTTTTTACCTGCCCTCAAGGCCTGGAGGTACTCAGTCTCAGTACTTTCCCACCTTCTTGAAAACGGTATGATTTGCTTACTTCTGTCTTGGTATAAATTCATGCTGTTACCAAGACAGGCAGCCCAAGTAGTGTTACATGAGGTTGAGCAGGAAACTGATACAAATGAAACTGAAAAAAGAGGTTATTTTTCAGATTTTGGTAAAAAAATAAAACTTACATAACAAGATATAATTTTATTGTGAGTTTTTTGTGTAACTTCTATCAAACAAATTCTGAAGGATCAGTACAACTTCCCTTTAGATTGCCACTGGAAAATATGTCAGCATCCATGACAGTGCACCAACTTTTTTTGTGTTGTTTTCCATTGAAAGTTTGGCTTTTTTAAAATTTGTTTTCTTCCTCCTAATGTCTCTTCCTGACTGTAGAATTATAGGTACAGTCTTATATCTGCCCATGGTATGGTTCAGGCAGAAATAAGAATGCCCTGCTGCAGTGCCCTTAGGCATGCAGCATCTTTGGAGCAGGTCTTCACCTCTGGAATCAGCACCCTACTCTTTCTTTTAGTCAGTAGGATGAAAGAAGCAATTTAGAGTGTGATTCATCTGATTTTATAGACATCTACTCTACTATATCTGTTTTAAACTTCTAATTTTGTAGGATGAGGTGAGATGCAACCTACTTTCAGCTGTCTGTGTTGACCATATCATCAGTCATGATGAAAGGAGTCTGGAGTGAACAGCCGAGGCAAAGACACTTTGTCAGATACATCCCATTTTTACAGTCTAAAAGTTGAGTCAGAGCTCACTTAAGCGGAGGCAAAGAATCCCATTTACATGGACTTAGTTTGGGTTAAGTTGTAAAGGTTCTGTTCTGTAACTAACTTTTGAGTTTATCTCATTTTTCTATGTAGATAGGACACATGATTTCAAAGACATAAATACCCATGTGCATGGATCTGGTCATGACTCTCTGTATGGGCAGATACAGACCTGAAGACAATACTTAGGAACACCTTTCTATGCCTATACTGAGGTTTCTATGTGCCTTGTATTTTGGGAAATTCTCTACAGACACATTGATAGTTCTGCACTCTGCTGAAGGACAGGATGGCTAGAGGTATTACTGAGCCAAAATAAATTACATTTTCACAGGGCTGTTAAGTAGAAGAGTGGTATCTCTTGGTGTATGTCAAAGAGGATGGAATGACAAACACCACACTGTGAAGGACAGAGCTGTATCAAGAAAAGTGGAGCCTGACAGTCTTGTCTTCAGTCTGCTGTAGCCATCCTACAAATATATATCAAATATATTAACTTCTGTGAGGTGTTCAGACACCAGGACAATGCATGACTTCATGAGTTCCTGACTTATTGATGAAGGCTGGAAGTAGGAGGTGTGGTGCTTGCTTTGCCTGAATGCTGCCAACTCAGGGTAGAAAAGCTGCTGTAGGAAGGACATCAAAGGCTCAAATGCACCCAACTTTTTGTACAGAGACAATTTGATATTTAACACAGATATACCAGGTTTAGTTTCTAATTTTAATAATGACTCCTTCCTAAAAACTCAGACAGCAAATGATTGCTCTTCAATTCAGCCCACAATCAGTGGCTACTGAGAACGAGTGAGGGCACTGACAAGAGGGCTTGATGTCATAATCACATTATATTATTAATCTATAATCTATATACCATGCACAGGGTATTTTGCTATAAACGTTTTACTGAGCAAATAATTAGGCAGTGACTAAGCATACAGGGAAAGCGGGAAACACTCTTGTGTGTTATTAGCCCCTCACAGTTTTCAGAAGTGGGTCATAAGTAACTCAAAATCTTGGACTGCAATGGCAACCTTGTCATTAAATATAAAAAAAATATCCTTGACAAGATCAGTGAAAGCCCTGCAGAGGTCTGAAGCCGGGCAGGATACTCTCTGATTAGGTGCTGCCTCCACAAAATGAAAATTCTTCCCTGAGCCCAAGAAACAGCTGATGCATATAGTCGGAAGTGATAAAAAGGTCACTCTTAAATGGATACAGGGAGATTTAAGTCACAATACCACCATCCTGAAGCCCTTAAACAAATAATAAAACACAGGCTGCAAAGACTAGAAAGCCATTCAGTCAAAATACTTACACAAATCTTTGTCATCTGAGTCTTAAAGAAAATTCACCTCTGAATGAGACTGCAGAAAATGACCAAACAAGTACCCTTGAGCCCTCTGGCCCTCTCTGGCAATGTGCTATTAAATCCTCCAGTAAAAAACTGTTGAGTCTTAGAATTATGTTTTGCAGCATGAATTCCAAACCACTGTTCTATAGCACCTGCACAGCCCATCCATGATCATTTCATAATCATATGACAATTATATCACATGAGACAGAGAACTAATTTCCATTCTAACAGTAATAACCATCTCCTAAAACTAGGTTCTTTTTAAATCAGTTGCTATTTCTAAAAGTACCATGCAAGAAAAGGTCTGAATTTTTAAGTTGATTTTCCATACATATTCAAACACGAGGGTATTTCAAGATGAATAGAAGAAATCTCATTCTTTGCCAATATATTTAAAAGTTTGGTGTAATAACCTGAGGATTAATAACCCTCTCAGCTTGACATCAATCCAGTGCAAAACACTGGAATTGTTAATTCCAGGTATTATTTATAAAGAATCAGAGAAAAATAATGCAATTTATTTATTTATTTATGACTTTTTCATTACTCATTGCACACCAATCAGGATGGAATTAAGGAAAATACATTTTATTTCAAGAAAGCTATCTTGATATTTTTTCAGGTTTTAAATTTTCCTGGGGAAAAGAAAAATCTACACTACTTATGTATTACTTATGAACTTTGGTAGCACTTGTGGCACTAAACAAAATTTTGATTAAGAAATTAGAATTCTCCAAAGTCACCACTGTAATGACTGAATAGATTAAAACCTAAGCAATTGACATTCTTGGAAACCCTCATAAGTGGGGACTCATCATCAAGAGGATGTCACTGAGCCCTTCAGGGTCACTCCTGTTCTGTGTTCTGGGTTAGTTTTCCACTATTGTTTTCTTTCAGGATTCAGCCCATGTCTATAAGCATGCTAATACTTTGATCATATATTTTTATGGAAGCACTGAAAACACATAATGCTAATTCATGAGGTCAGGGTGGAGCTTCTATTACTTAGGTCATACTAAAATCAAGTCCACAGACAAATATCCTCAGATTTGTGTCCCTGAATTTTGTTAGACCACATCTTAATAGTGTTATCCAAATCACAGATTAGGGCAAAGCCAAAGAACATATGTTTGTCACATCCTGTTTGGATGATAGCAACACAGACACAAACAGAACAAGCAGCTTTTGGCATGAAATGAAAGATATTTTTGTTAACCTCACAGTTGTTAAAGAACATGTCAGTTACCACTTGGACTGAGTAATTTAGCTCCATATTTTGACTATAAAAGTGTCTTTAACAACCTTTGCAAAATGTAATTTTGAGGACAATCTTTAAATATGTAATATCTGCTTTTCAACAGAACATAGATAGAACAATTACTTGATTCACTCCTGTTCAAATAACCAGCTTATTTTTTTCATTTGCGGGAAATAAGATTTTTCTACCTGCTTTATTTTAAAGCTTTTTGGGATATAAAAGCTTTCTGCTCAGTCATTAGCTACAAATTGCAGAATGGAGCAGTACTCTACAGCATTTCCAGATGAAGTAGTCTGTTTATACAGAAAGCACAAGAGCTATAATTACTACATGATCACATTTGTATACCAAGGTCAGATTTCTGTGATTCACACTATTGTTTGGACATAAAGGGAGTTGATTTTCAGCATGGTGGTGCACAACTACCATTGTTATTGTATCAGTAACTGTAGAAACAATATTAACTTTTGCTTGTTTGAGTTTTTCTAGCTAGGCTAACTCTAGCTCAGGAATATGAGAAAATTGGCTGGCTACTATTTGCCCTAAAATAGTCATTAGACATGAAAAAATATGGATTTATATTATTACTACTCAGGTCATATAGGCTATTATGAAAGAAAAAAAAGTCCTCTAAAACAAAAAGCAAGATAAAATAGGTCATTAAATTAAGCAATATCAAATGCAGGTAACTAAAGAGTGTAAAAATATTTCCTGATATTTTCCTCTCCTCTGCAAAATCCCTGCATAATTTTTTTCTTGATTATTACCCGATACATTGGCAATTTTTATATTCTCTTCCTGAGAATCCATTAGCTTTCTACAACATTTACCCTATTCTAAAACCTTAAAAATATAGGGATTCAACACATTATACTTATTACTTAAGCATTAGGATTAGTCAAGCACTTAGATTGTACCAATTAATCCAATATAATTGTATGTATTTATAATTAGGCACAAGAACAAACGCTTTCCTCATCTAAGGACTAATAGAATCTGCTACTGTATTACTGTATTGTGTCGAGTTGTCACCCAGCTGCCATTAATGTCACCCTGTTCTCAGTTAGGCCCCCTCCTTGCTTAAGCCCCACTAGACTTTCTCTTTTCAGGTGTAGGTGTTCCTGTGTGAAAGGCAATCATATTTCTCCAGTTTTCATTGTTCTCTATATGTTCTGGGCTTTTATATTTCATATCCATTCCCTGCTCCCACTCACATACTGTCATATATAAGGATTTTCCACAAATCTGGTAATGTTATCTCCACATTGCCAAGGACAGTTGGGGAGCATTGGTATTTTTTTTTTTGGGAGGGTGAGAAGAAGAGTCAAAATGCCATCTTTACACAGCCCAAATTCTACTACTGTCATTGGGTCAAGGGTTTCAGAAAAGCTGTATTTAGCCTCAAAAGACTCTTTACGCAGATAAATTACACTAAAGGGGCATATGGCTTGAGGAATTTGCCATCTGAATGATGCCCTAATAAATTGTCCAAGGTCACTGAGTCAGGGTTGAACTCACATGAGCATTTTCATCACTGGGCCACCATTCCTCTCTCTAGGAGAGCCACATATATTTCCTTCTCAGTGTTGTTTCTCATCAATCAATGATGATAACTTCAACCAACTTGATCTCTTTATAAATATTTCTCTGGATTTCTTTGATATTTTATTTATTTGCTGATTGGTCTTGTAAAAATAGGCCACAGTAGTAGTAGGAGACCTAGAAAGGGAATATAATCATTCTAAATCACTGAGATATAACCAAAAATGCTCATAATGCCACTTATAGCAAATGAGGAATTAAATAATATTCAGTAGCTTATTATAGCAGACATAAAGAGATTCTGTGACTTTTTAGACTTATGAAAAATAAATTGCCATCCATTTAAAATTTAGTCCAATGTCAATCATAGTTACTTGTAAACTTAGGTCAGCATCCGATTTAGAAAGTAATGAGCCATTATATATTTTTTATTTATTGCTTTGATCTGAATAACATAAACCTATGATGATGGTGACTTTTTTTGCCTACAAAGATGAATAATATAATTAAAAGGAAGAGGTGTGCTGTAAAATTAAAGAACCAGCACACATGTCATCATGGGTTGAGTCACATCCAGGGTTGCCAGTGGCTATGGGTTTGTTGTAAGATGGTGGTACTCAGTTGTCTGCCAGGAGAGGCATTTTCCAATCCACAAAAACACAGTGCAGTGCCAGGGCTGCCTTCTAACAACTTTTTCCTGCATGTAACACAATATTCAAGCAAAATATTCTTGATTTGAGGCAGATACTCCTCCTCTTGGCCTTCAAATCAAAGGACACACCTCCTCCTTATGAGCAGAGCCCGTAACCATTTCTCCTCCTGTGCTGCCAAGCTGGTGGCATACCTGGTAAAATCTCAGATCCTTTCCAGGCACCATGTAACAATCTGAAGTCTACTGGTAAAAAAGATGTCTAACCCTCTTAACAATAAAAGAGCTCTCGACAACATCACTTGAAAGTATCCTAAAGGCTCAGAAACGAAGGGAAAAGAGAGATACTAACATCCCATCCAAAAACTTGTATGTTGCAATTTTTAATTGAATCTCATATGTCTTGGAGACAGGGATTATTTTATGTTATTTTTAATGTTAAGGGTTGGAAAACCTCCAGACCCACATGACATATCTGGGAACACAAAACAAACAGGACAAACCCCATAAACAAACTACAGCAGTCTCTGGGGAAATAGGTCAAAAGGCGTAACAAGGCTTCTCTTACACAGAAGGTTAAAAAAAAATACTCATAGGGAAGAATTTGTGTTTTTCCTCATGGAATCAAGGAATAAAGTGATGTGCTTTATGAAAGCACATAAAATGGGCAGACTGGTTAATCAAAGAGTGCAATCTGGGGATGGCCTCTCTCCCACTCCCCTGTTGCCTGGGCCCCTCTGTTTGATCTTATCCTTATGGGTCCTTGTCACCTCTCCCATGTGCCAGCTCATCCAGTCCACATCTCTCTCACTCATCGGGCTTGTCCCAGCCTCCCTGATTTACCATCTCATTCATGGCAATGGCTTGAGTGTAGTACTCTCCTTCTCGGCACCCATATCTGGCCTCAAGCCCCTGCTAATCTTTCTCCAGCCTGTACCTTTGGACCAAACATGAAGATCAGCCCAGAATGTCCCAAATTGAAAGGTATGTGCCAGCCTTACCTGCTCAGGGCTCTGCAGCATGTCTAGCACCTTCCTTTCCCCACAGCAACAAGAGTCTTAAACTGGAAAGAGTATGCAATATAGTGGCAGAAAAACCTGATGAAAAATTGTGAGACCGCTTGTCCATATCCTGCTATGACCATCTCCCCATGTCCTCCTGCCCTCTCCCATACGTCAGAACACTTCTTGTTCCCAGTCTCTTTATCCTTCAGATCTTATCTCCATCTTCCAAAAAAGATCAGTCTTGTGCATACACCTGACATTGAAATTTTCAGCTTGAATGGTTAGACTGAAGTTATATCAGAAAACAGGGTCTTCTGAAGTGTCAGACAGCTTGGACAGGCAAGTCCTTACCAGCACTGCACTCAGTGCAGCTGACTGAGTAGTTGCCACATTGAGTTAGACAGAGTTTTCCCAGCCAGCTAAATGAAGCTCTCCTCTAGCAAATTTTAACAAGGTGTTCTTTATCAGGGAATTTCTAATGGATCTGTTTACCACAATGAAACTCACAATACCAAATGCAGCAATCAAATAATGGAAGATAAATTTCCATCACTGAAGAATTAACACACATTGTTTCAAATTGACTGTTTAAATAAGTGACTTTGTCAGTCCCATAGCTTTGGTCAGTTTTACTTGATCTTTTCTCCTCTTCTAGGTAGGTTTCTGGTCGTGACAGATGAGACATGAGATCTTCAGCATCCAGGCTTTCAAGTTTTTCTTCAAGAGATTCACTATGGAATCGGTAAGAAAAACAAAAGACATAAATATAAAGAACTGGTTTAAAGAGTAAAAAGCTGACCAGATGTTTTATCAATTCTAATACCTGCCAGTGGGGCTTTTTCTGCTTAATGCCACTTCAGACTTTACTACAGTGGGTGTTCCTCAGAAAAAGTCTAACCTATTGCCTTTCAAGGATCAAAAGTCCTAATAAATCAGTAAATCCTTACAAAGCATTGACCACCTGAGCAATTATTGGAACAAACACTAACATTTATTACATAGTTTGCTTTGCTTTGCTTTTATAAATTTCAAAGCTGGATGAGGGGGGCAGGGTATACAAAAGACATTGTAACTCCTTTCAACTCATCTAGATCTGTTAACTGATGTTGTTTTAACTTTGAGAACAACAAATCTCTCAGATCAGCCTGAAAAATCTATGGCAAGATTTGTGCGGGGGCTTGAAAAGAGGAGGGACTCTTCTTTGCCTGATGTAAAGTGCTGAATAGCAGACAGTTGTCTAAATATGCTTTTTGTTTATTCAGTCTCTGGATGGTGAGTTCTCTTGTTTTAAAGTTTTCACTCTCTTTCACTGAACCACTAAAAGCTACATTTGGATTGCTTCACTTGAATCCCCTACAACAGCAATACTGATGGTTAAGGCTGAAGTTTTCTTTGTACTGGATGCATGGGCTGGAGCTACCCTGGCACAGGTCACTGCTCCCTGTGTGACCACAGAGCAGTGTGGGACTTTCATCCTGTCTTCCTCCCTGAGGGAATCAGTTGACCATATTGCAGTCCAGACCAGCCAAGAGGGTGAATCACTGCTGCTGATCTTCTCAAAACTGAATAAATCCTCCTTTGGCGCATTTGCTTTGTCACGTGGCTACACATACTTTTCCTTTTTGAGTCCACGAGGTCTTAAATAAGCAAGAGTTCAGAAGTCAAACAGTCACATTTAAAAAAATATAGAGCTATTAAGCTGGACATTCCTATTTGATTTTGAAATGGCACTTCCATTTTTATGTCCTACTGCTCCTAGATTTCCTTGAAGGAAATCACAACCACCAACAAGAAAATGCTAACATCCCTGAAGTTAATGAAACCAAATGTCCTAGAGATCTGTGTATTGATGAAGCTCCTGAGGAGGTGCAAACCATCATTGAAACTCTTCCCATGGCTGGGACACTTAGGAGATCTTTCTTCCACACTGATCAACTTGACAAAGAACAAAGTGACAGTGAGCCTTTCCTATTCATAAGGGCAAGAAACATTTTTTCCCCCTGCTCATTTTTATTTTCTTGCAAAAATTTTAGGAGCTGAAGATTTTTGACATCTTTCCTGTCGCCCTTTTGAATTTTCCAAGATCAGCATTGCTTTAAAAAAAATCCTTAGAGGCAGAACAGATGAGCAGATGGTCACCCTCTACAGTAGTCAATGGAGCACCAGTTAACTTAGGAAGCTGCAAGCTCAAATTCAGTGGTTAAAAGTAGAAGCAAATGAGTAATCAGCAAAAGGAGCTGCTGTGATGGACCTCTAGATTGAAATTCTGCACTGCTAAATTTCATTTAGCACCATGTGAACACTGGCCCAACAGAAATTTGGTACACACAGCAAGACTAGTTTCTAAAAACTTCCATATGGTTATCTGTCATCCTGGGTTTTATCAGAACCTTATGACTTCAACATTCAAACATCTACATTAATAAAACCCTCAAACCATAATTTTAAATATGAGTAATTTTGCTTGAGCATAAAGGAGAAATGCCTCAAATTATTTCGGATCTTATGTATCATTAAACATTCTGATTTCCTTAATAAAACAAACAAATATGCAAACAAAATAAACACTGACAAAATAAAACCCAAAAGGCATCACTCCTGAATTGAAAATTTCTTATGCTACTTTCAAGTCTAGAGTCTGGCCAAGTGATGCATTCTTGAAAACAGTAGCTTATATAAGGGAAACACAGATGTGCTAATATGTTCAGTGGCTGCAAGGACCTTTTTTTATAACATCCAACATCTGCAGATTTATTTCCAGCCTTTCTCTAATGAGATGCTATTTAGGAAATTATGAAAAATAAAGTATGCTCAGACAACACTATAAGCTAGCACTTAAACGTCAACTCAGTAGGCCCATACACATCCACATCTGCAAACTGTGTTTTAGCAAAGCTTGCTAATGACTTCTGTTTATTATCATGGGGGTCTTAGTCCCTCTTTTTCCACAAAGTAATGCTAATAAAACTATAATATAGTGGGAGGAGTCCCTCACAAACCCAGACCTTTCTGATTTATATTTTCACAGCATTAACAACTAGTAGAAAGAAACCCTTTCATTTACCTGCCAAACCTTTTTGTCTGTCAGAAAAAGTGCTGACAAAACTGTTTGGACTTAGAGTCAGGCTCATCCCTCAGCTACTTTTTGAAACTCTTACAATAAAATATATATTAAAAATACTTCGTTCTGATACAGCAGTATTCATCTGAAAAAGCCCAGTGTTCTTTCACCTAGAAAAAGAAATGTAATTGTCTGCGTTCCACAGATAGAAAAATTATGCACACAGAGATCAGTTGCCATGTCAGAGCCATGAGTGGCAGCTCAAGGACATGATCCCAGGTCTACAGAGCCTTTATTTCATTCTCCAACTGCTTCACAGGTTCATTTTGGTCTGAACCTTCATTCTTACTGCAGGCAAAACACTGCATGTTGCCATCAGCATACATTTAGCAGCTTCGGTAGAACAAGAGATGTGCCTGGTAATGAGACAGCCATATCGTTTCCAGAGGGAAACAGAAAATATTGAAATGTTTGCAATGTGGGTTGAGGCTTTATTTCATTCTCTTTTTATTTTGGAGAGCCTGCTATGCCAGCTGCCCTGCAACATGTTCATTTCTGCAGTATCACGCTCTGATTTTAGTCATTGCTATTTCTCATATTAAAAAAAAAAAAAAAAGAAAGAAAAAAAAGCATCCAGCATCCAGCTACTATGACTCCCTCTTTGGAAGGACTCTTATTTCTCTCATTTAAACCAGAGTATCTCTTCATGACATATTGCCTTCATCTTGCCCTTTGCAATCCCACTGGAACAGCCTGCTCTTCTGCCAACATGTCTGCAGTGCCCTTCCTAATAATCCTTCAAAGATCTGCTCAGTGTCAGGAATGCAAGGACAATCGTGCCCAGGTTTCCCTGTGGTGCTCCTCAGCCTCACCAATGCAGTGATGGTGGGTACTGCTGGAACACCACCTCCCTCAGGGTCGGCAGCTCTTGCCTGACCATCTCTGTGAGTAATGAGCAGGCTCATATTTTCACTTGGGTAAGGGTTAATGTCAAACCTGTGAGTGGCTCCACTGACAGTTTTCTTATCCATCAGCACTCGTAAGGGTTTGATATCTTTGGACTGTCCAAAACCCAGTCCATATAGAAGAATATACTGCTGTGCTTTTATATTCTGTAGATGTTTTAAGAGCTGTGTTTGAATCTGTTGTCTCCTGACACACAGAATCATAGAATCATAAAATATCCTGAGCTGGAAGGGACCATAATGTCACTCAGTTCAACTCCTGTTTTTGCACAGGACCATGCCCAAGAATCCCATGTGCCTGAGAGCATTGTCCAAGTACTTTTTGAACTCTGTCAGGCTTGAGGCTGTGACCACTTCCCTGGGAAGCCTGTTCCAGTGCCCAACCACCGTCTGGGGGAAAAACCTGTTCCTAATATCCAACCGAAACCTCCTCTCACACAAGTTCCAGCCATTCCCTTGGGTCAAGTCTCTGGGCACCAGAAAGAAGAGGTCAGTGTCTGCCCCCCCTCTTTGCCTTGAGAGGATGTTGGAGATCACAATGAGGTCTCCCCTCAGTCTCCTCCTCTCCAGGCTGAACAACCTAAGTGACCTCAGCTGCTCCTTGTATGGCTTCCCCTCCAGACCCTTCATATGCATTATTGCACTTCCTATGAACTGAAGTAAGGTTTCTTAAATGAGCACCTCTAACAAAAACCATCTGTGAAATAGAAATACCAAATTCAGTACACCTGTAACAAGAAAAGGAGCATGTCTGTCTTGAGCCTGCTGCCTCTTGCTGCAGGTGAGCATTTTGCTGTTTTCTTTTTGGAGAATGAAGAGGTGGCAGGGGAACAGCCCATTGCTTGTTGTTGTTACTGAGAGCCTGGAATGTCATTACGTGTTTGCTTGACACTTGATCTTGCATGACAAAACCAAAAAACAAAGGCAAAACTGAATCAGCAGATTAGTCAGCTTAATCTTGTGTAACTCAATGCTGTACTTCATTTTCAGTACTGTTATTTTCAGCTGTCCTTTGAGATGGTTATTTGAGCTTCCTTTTCATTCAGCCAAGCTACTTGCCCAGGACATTCACGTAAATAAGATGCAAAATATATAATTCAGCAAAATATTTCTGATGTTCTGATTTAATCTTTTTTCATTTTGTCCACATAGTGTTAAAACCACAAGATCTTAATGCTACTAAAATGTCATTTATAATGAGAACACAATGGGCTCTCTTTTTGCTCTCATTTTAATAT
Organism: Ploceus nigricollis; assembly: GCA_013399945.1. NCBI lineage: Eukaryota > Metazoa > Chordata > Aves > Passeriformes > Ploceidae > Ploceus > Ploceus nigricollis. The sequence goes on from VXBC01004526.1 coordinate 357,299, forward strand.
TGAAAGAATGCGAAAAGAACCTTCTGTTTTAGCCACTATTGTAAGTGCTGAAAGGTTTTTAAAATAACATGTCATTTCTGAGACATTTGCTACCTCATTTTAAATACAAGAGGAAGACAAATGGTGGGAGATGCCAGTATTAAAATTGAAATCAGCTGATTCTTGCATTCAACACAGTCACAGCAGCAGCACAAATTCTTGACACAGCTCATGTAGTTCATAAGCCACATTAGCAGATACTGTCCCATAAAAAATACAGAATTGCAATCAACATGTCTGCTGGAAATGGATTTTGGTCTTCTTCATGTTCAACAGTGTGATATAGGCAAGAAGTTTTCTTTTACTTGAAAGTTACCTGACTATTCAGTCCCAGTAACATAATAATTTCAGAGGTTTGTTTGCAAATGTCAAAGCCAACAGCCTTCTTTCTCAAGTAGAAACACTTTGCAGTTTACCATGTACATTCCCTTTAAGCAAATTAGCACCAGTCACAACGTGTGATGTAGGCTTCAGCGTTTAAAATAGACTTTGCCTTTTCCTGTGAGTACATCATGCACTTATGTGATATTAAATGTGCAAACATGCTGCAGGTTAAAATCCGTAGTTGTTACATTTCGTGCAAGGCTGTCAGCCATCCGACCGTCCTCTGAGAGGACACAGCTCCTGGAGGTGAAACGCCTCCTGACTAAACATTTCCTGCTGAAGTACAAAGTGATGATGTTACTTGTCCTTACATAAATAGGGTGATTTTGCTTTGCAAAACAAAACCATGAGAGTTCCATTAACAAAAAAAGTTTACCGAGTTTTAGCACATGAGATATTCCAAAGCAAAAAGCATAACTCATCCTGCTGAGACTCTTGTTGATTTGAAGCTTCTTTTATCCCCTAAGCCCAGCATCTAACTCAAATGAGAAGAGCTGATATTCAAAAATATTTGTGGACATTCTAGTATTATGGCCATAAATTTAAACAAGCCTTTCCCATTAATTTTGTCAGAAGTTATCTGAAAATAAAACTATAAAAATATAAGAACAGCAATTTACCATATTGTCATTTTTTCAGGGAACCTCAAATCAGCTTTATCAGGTATCAAATGCCGTGGATGTCTGATGTCATACAATGGTGTCATAAAGAAAGTTAGCATCAGGAGGAGGATGGGAAGTACTCCTGACTGCTGCGTTTAGCTGAAATGGATGAATCTAACCACAAACGTATTCAGGATAGCAGTATAGTAGAGAAACATAGCCTAAGGATATTTTCCTGATGCATTTTAGCACACTACTTCTGTTGCTATTTGCTGTTGAGCTGGTGACACTCTTTATGTTTATGGAGATGCTAAGGAGCATTAAAAAAACAACTATATAGTTTACTAAGAAAAGCATGTGCATTTCAATGATTTGATGTTTTAATTAAACACTACTGTCTGTCATATTATAAAATCAGTGCTATAATACTTTTATCTGCAATAACAGCCAAGATGGAAACCTTGCAAGTCAAGAAATGAGTGTAGTTGTAAACCTGTATTTGCAAAAATGCATCATCATGTTTATACTTGAGAATCAAAACCCTCTGAATTCGACATGTGAGATCCTGCCATGACTACACCTGTACTAATCAGAAGGAGTCACTGCACAGAACCGATGTGTGCAGTGATTTCCTTCTCCAGCTAACAACTCACTTCGATGCCGCACTCAGAGGTTGCAAATGGCCCGGGAGGCAGCTTGTCTGAGCATGCTTGACAACACACTGGTGCACAGCCAAGGACTTGGGTCAAGTTTGTTTCCAAAACGAGCAACCACACCTGAGTTTGCACCTGTGAGTTTGCTTCCTATGCAGCAGGGAAGTGTAACCTCAGGGTGGTCCTGGGGCTGCTCTCTGCAGGCAGCATAATCACATCCCACAGGAGATTCATCACCAACTTCAGCCTAGATGAGGTGTTGATACCCTGAAGAGCTGACTTTGCATGACTAAAGCTAGACAGCCACAAACACAGCAGGGCCACAAGCTTATCTATCTGGCTCCTTATCTATAGTGGAAACATAATCTTGCTGTTCTCTACCTCATTGCTGCGTGGTTTCAATAGTTAATTGCATTGATGATGTGAAATGCTGTGCAAGTGCCATGTAGCTTTTCACCTCTGGCACATACTGGTCATGCTGCAAAGTTCATAATGATGACAACATTATGATGATGACAACCTGTTCACTCCTGCTCAGCTCCTGTGAGTGAACTGATGACCTCAGTCTAAATATAAGCTGTCCAAAATACTATAAAATGAAGAATACTATCATTGCTCAACACCTGTGTTGGTAGCTTGTCATTGCCATGTTCCATATCCTCGCCCTAAGCATGGTGACTATCACCAGTACTGCAGAATTATTGTCAATTTGCTGTAATTAACTCTTCTGTTTGCAATCACAATAAAAGCCAGGGAATCAAGTGGATTTGTAGACTGAATCACTGGGTGGGATGGCAAGACAGCACGACTTCCTTGACTGCAATGCATCAGCAGTAAGGAGTAAGTGATTTCCAGTGCTGCTTGCATGATCCTCACTGGCATTAGCTTGTCCAGGATGGACAAGATGTATTTCACTTCAGAATACCAAGAGGATTGAGATAAGCATAATTTTATTGGCAAACCTTCCCTGAGAAAAAGGCTGTGGCACAGCCTCACCCAGGATCTAGCACAGACTAAGACAGCGTTACAGCAGACGCTGTGAAATAGAACTTTCACACTCTGATGATTATTCTTTGACATTTGTGAAGTGAAACAGTGATTTCAGTTAGTGACAATTTATAGAGAGGTGCATCTTACAAATTTAGAATTGAATCTCAGATACTGATCGCAATTCAAAACAGGAAACATGGTTAAATCTGAAATTCACTGAATGCTATTTGAAATACTTACATAATTTGACTAGTTTAAATATTAGCACATTTTTACAGGCAGCTAGTATATTTTTATTAACATCACATTAATTAACTGATTTGAATAGGGGAAGGGGAAATGCTGCTTTTAAGCAGCAAAACAGAGGACTGTATTCTCTCTGGCAGAGTAAACAGTTTCAGAACTGTCAAAAACAGACCAAAAGGCAACTATCATCTTCCTTTTTCATTTTTAGGCCTTGTGCCATTCTCTTTATTTACCAGTATTCTTCTGTATTCATTCTATTTCTTATATATTTAATATGTCTTTTTAGAAGACAACTTTTTTCCCTGATGAGGAAACACAAAAGCTCAGTTGCACTTACTCTGCTCTGCCTTCACTTCTGTCACTCTTCACTGCTACAGTTTCCCTGGCCTGTCTACTCCCTTCCTTAGTTGAATATGCTTTTCAATTCTGTAGTTTAAATTTTCACAAAATAGTATCAAAGAAATTATGTCTTTAGCAATATGTTCAGCCTCTGGGAGGATTTGTTTGGAATAAGAGATGAGGTTATTTTACAATCCAGAGATTAATCTCAATAACTTCAGTCTGAAGAAGAACAATTCAACCCTAACAGTGAGAGTACCCAATTAATTAAATCAGTTTGTCCACCAGTGTGATGGGTTTATCCTCACTTGAAATCTGCCAGAGAGGGATCAGGAATCTTCCTAATGTGAACACTGTGGCTAACCTTCGGACCACCAGGAACAGCTGTGTGACAGCCCATGATTGATGTTCAGCAGGAAATTACAGGGGATGACCACAGAGACCCTGCTTGGCCCTCGGGCCATATCCCTCACCCATCCAGTTTCCAAGCAGGCTAGGCCAAAACAGCTCTTTTGGATGTTACCAGCAGCTCTTCCCTGGCTCAACCCCCCAGCCAGTTCCTTACTCTCCTTTCCATACTGCTTTTGGTGCCACCAGCCATTTTTATCTTCTTGGTCTCTCTTCCTCCTCCACTACTCTTATGAACATGATCATCAACTGATTTTCTTCCTACCTCTCCCATTGCTTCTTCAGTGCTTCATTTTTTTTGCCCAAATCCATTTTTCACTGTAACTCCCACACAGTTCTTTTCTTGGCTTCCTCCTCCTCTTGCCTACTCTACCTTTCAGAATCTCATGACGTTTAACAATCATCTGTACGAGCTCAGAGCCTTTGTGCCAGAAAGCTGGATCACGTGAAGCGGCAGCAGCAGCAGCAATCACATGGCAATATGGAGGGCTTCTACTAAGGCGATGAAATCACAGGAACATGTTCAGGCAGGACCACTGCTCAGGAGTATTGGTCATATTTTTCTGACAGAACTGCACAGAAATAATTTTTATGGGTATACTCAAATCAGGTCTCTCCTTTTTATCCTTACTCAGGCATTGCAGTTTTTAGTTGATACTGTAAACTATTTTTGAGTTGCACAGGCTTTTTATTAGAATTACATACAAAACCATGTGCAAGTCTAACCACATTGTAATGCGGTAGGCGCTTATGCAGAGAACATAAAATTCTTTGAAATGGATAGAGCCATATAATATTGCTCATTCTCAATTGTTCAATTTGAGAATATTTACCATTCCTGAATGGTCCAGCTTCTGTGGAGAGAATCTCAAATATAAGGAGGAGGAAATCACACAGTATGGCTAAATAAATCACACTGATGTAGCAGATGACCACAATTACTTGAGCCTCCTGAGACTTAGCCTTCTTTAGAAATGAACATATGGGACCCCCAACCTAAGCTTTA